>JAYJMB010007613.1:0-10064 GCA_036873735.1 Pouteria campechiana
TCTCCATTGTGGAGATGTAATTAAGACCACTTGTGGTCTGGGATGTGAACACACAATTTTTCTGATGTACACAGCAAATGTAATCAATTGAGGAAGATTAATAATAATGGAAATTATTTGGTTCATTCCAAAAGCGACCAATTCCGGTCACGTCATTCCATTTGCATTATTTCTTCCTCATTTTCTTGTACCTTGATCAACAGTGAGGTAGTTGCATTTCTTCTTATTCTTCTGTCCCTTCTTCTGTCGGATGTAGATACTAAAGTCATCTTTGCTTTCCTTGAATCCACCATTTTCATTAGTTGAGGTTTTAGGGTTTTGATGTGGAGGAACTTAGGATATTTTTGGTAGTGAGATAAGCAAGGGAAAATGGCGCCAAGAAGATGAGGAGTGGAGAGGGAAACAGTGGAAATTTGAATCACCTTTTTTCTGAAAAAGGAAAATTTTTTCGCCAATAGTGAAAGCAAGAGGTTGGGTCTGAGATGAAGTTAAAAGATGGTTTTGATTAAGTACATCCTTGAGAGTTTTAGGTGAATTAGGTGGCTTCAAACAATCCTATAGACAAAGTGATAATTTCATCTGCGGGCAGATATGAGATAACGGAGTTTTAATTTACTTTTGATCTAAGATAAGCATGATTGTCTAGAGGTCTTTAATTTTCAAAGCTTTGAGTGATTAATCTCTTTATATGTAATGCACAAGCAAATCAATGAAACATGTGTAAACGATTCAAAATGATACGCTTTTAAGTTTATAGGTAACTTAATGTTGCATGGCTTTCAAGGTGATTTGCTATCAATCATGTAACATTCAAATCAAATATAAATTTATTAAAGATTTGAGAATTTAAATCAGAAAGTTACATTATTTTTTTGTACTGCTAAGATACTGAGGAAAGCTTACTTGTTTGTCTTTTAGTTACTTTAGATTGTCCTTAAAATAATTCTTTTGACTTCTCTCGTCTCTGCAGCTCCTATTATAGGATCAATTTCTTGGGACCTCTGGACCTTGTTAGCTTTGTCACAAATAATTTCTCATGCATTTTTAACAAAGCTACATATAGATATTCTAAGAGTTTCAAATTTTAAGAATCTATAATAGAATGTTAAAGCATAAAAGTTTGCAACTAACTTATCCCTGAGTAGGAATGTTATGGAATGATTTAAAGAATCTCTTCACAAGTTAACTTTTGATAGTTAAAATTAACTTGTGAAGCCTACTTTGATACCACTTGTAGGTCCCACATAAATGAGTAGCTCAAGAGGGGAGGGGTGAATTGAGCATATAAAAATTATGACCCAATAAGAATTAATGAGCTAAGGAGAAGTAGTGATGCAGTATATATGTAATTTCCATATCTATTTGTTTGATCATAGTGACTGCTTCACTTCCAAATTCAACTTCTCTTAGTCATTCTTAAGTCAGATAAGTTATCATGTATGTGTGATGATATAAGTGATAATGTTATGCTTAATGAAGTAATGAAAAATAGAAACAAATACACAAGCACGCACATAAACAACACAGTTTTTATAGTGGTTTAGGAACCCTGTCCCTACAAACACTCTTTGAAGGGTACATATTCATTGTGCCTTGGGTTCCACTATCCCATATAATAGAAGTATATTAGTGCTCCCAATACTCTTCTAGATTCTAGCTCTAGGAGGCATAAACATACTGTTCCCAATACTCTTCTGGTTTCACAAGCTCACCAGGAAATTCATTGGTTTCTAAGATTACCTGCAACGTTGTTGGTTTTTCAGAGATCACTAATAGCTCATACAATGTGGTTTTCTTGAGCTCACCACCAACTCACATAGCTGATTAACAACACGCTTTTTGCATATTACATTACCTCTTTTCCTAGGCTGATTTGTACATATTTTGAGCACATATAAAATGATATCTCATTGAAGCTCATTAGATATTAATACTCTAGATATATGATTAAGATAGAACTTTTAAACTCATTGTCTATCAGTGCAATGGAGATTGATTATGTAGGAGGAAGCATCGTTTGATTGAGAGATATTATTTGGTTAAGCTCTATTCTTATTTTTCTCTTAGCTTCCTCAACCTTCTTCATTGACACTACACTACCTTTATATTGCTTCAGAAATTTTTTCTTGTTGGAGTTAGTTTACTTTCTTTCTAATGTTGAAGAGTGTTCTGATTTTTCCTATTGAAAAGCTATCTTCTTCAGAAACTCACTTGTAGCTAGAAAGCTTGCAACACCATGCTTGAAGAAGATGTCTTTTAGGTTTTAGCAAATGCCAGATAAAGACTTTTTTGCTTAATTGATTCTTTCATTATTTTTAAAAGATGCCCATTAAGCCTAAAGAGATGCAACCTCTGAACATTGCAACCTATAGTAGAGTGTAGATTGCTTTCCTTTGAATTTCGTTCCATCTTCAGCTAAGCTTGAATTCCTATCATTAATGATTGCTCTTGGGGTGCCAAACTTGGAAAAAATCTTATCTTTCAAAAATCTAAGCAAAACATTTGCATCATTACTTTTAGTGGTTGTTGCCTCAATCCACTTAGACGCATAATCAGCAATAAGAAAAATGTACATATTCCCATTGGATGGTGGGAATGGCCTTATGATATCAATACCCCTACATCAAATAGTTCGACCACAAGATTACCTGTGAGTGACATCGCATCTCTTCTACCAATGTTACCTATTCTCTAGCACCTATCACACATTGCACAAAAGGTAGAAGCATCCTAAAAAATAGTTGGCTAGTAGAAACCAAACTGGAAAATTTTTAAACCAATCTTCTTCCCTCCAAAATGCCCTCCACAATTGAATGTGTAATAATGTCTCAATATGATTTGTTGTTCATCCTCAAGTATACAGCATCTAAAGATCTGATCTGGACAAGTTTGAACAGAACTAGATCATCCCTAAAGTAGTGGTTTGCTATAAACAACAACCTCCTCCTTCCCTATGAATTTAGCATAGGATAAAAAACTACCTTTACCAAATAATTAACAATATCAACATACCAAGATTCACTTCCTTTTATAAAAAATAGTTGCTCATCAAGAAAGATCTCATTGATGGGAGTGTTCTCTTTGTCTTTCTCTTTTCCAAAATTAGTCCCTTCCACCAACCTAGATAGATGATCTGCTACAACATTTTCACTTCTTTACTTATCCTCGATTGTCAGATCAAATTCTTGTTGTAATATGATCCACCTGATCAACCTGGGCTTGGCATCTTTCTTAGTTAGCAAATATTTCACTACAGCATGGTCAGAATAGATAATTACCTTAGAACCAATCAAATAAGAGCAAAACTTTTTTAAAGCAAACACAATTGCAAGTAATTTTTTTTTCATGGGTAGAATAATTCAATTGTACTTCATTCAAAGTTTTACTTACATAATAATTCATAGGCAACAATTTGTCTATTCTTTATCCTAAAATAGCACAAACAACTAAATTAGATGCATCACACAAAACCTCAAAAGGACGGGACCAATCAGGAACTACTAAAATTGAAGCAAAAGCAAATTTTTCTTTCAAGGTATTGAAGGGAACAAAGCACTCATCATATAAATAAAAGTCACATCTTTAGCCAATAGGTTACAAAGCAGTCTAGGAATTTTTGAAAAGTCCTTTATGAATCGTCTGTAAAAGCCTACATAACCAAGAAAGCTTCCAACTCCCTTGACTAAAGTTGGGGGAGAAAACTTGGAAATCAAATAAATTTTTTCCTTGTCTACTTCAATGCCTTTACTAGAAATAATGTGTCCTAACAAAATTCTCTACTTAACTAAGAAATGGCACTTCTCCTAGCTTAATGTCAAATTCATTTCAATACACCTTTTAAGTATCAATATCAAGTTATTAAGGTAATCATCTAATGAATCACCAAAGATAGAAAAATCATCCATGAATACCTTAATAAACCTTTCAATTATATCAAAAAAATGGATATCACACACCTTTGAAAGGTTTTAGGGGCATTGCGCAAACCAAAAGGCATCCTTCGATAAGCAAAAGTTTTAAACAGGCAAGTGAAATTAGTTTTTTCTTGATCTTTTGAAGCAATGGGAACTTGATTGTAACATGAAAAGCCATCTAAAAAATAATAATAAGCATGACTTGCCAATCTTTCAAGCATCTGATCAATGAAAGAAGAGAAAATGGTCCTTTCTTATGGTAGCATTGAGTTTTCTGTAGTCTATGCACATCCTTCACCTTGTAGTCATTCTCATTGATACCAACTCATTATTATCATTTTTAACAACAGAAAGGCCAGTTGTTTTGGTAACATATGAACTGGACTTATCCATTTGCTGTCATAGATTGAGTAGATAATACTAATACTACAACTTGATCATACTACAACTTGATCACTTTAGCTCTAACAGCTTCCTTCGTATGTAGGTTAAGTCTCCTCTAAGCCTCCCTGGAAGGCTTTGCATCATCTTCTAACATGATCTTATGCATGCACACAATGAGTTTAATTACTTTGATGTCTGCTTATGTCCAGCCTATAGCACCCTTGTACTCTCTCAAAGCATTCATCAATAAGCACTCTTCATCAACAGACAAGTCAAAAACAATTATAACTAGAAGAGTACTATTCTCACTAAGAAATATATACTTTAAGTTATGTGGTAATTGCTTCAATTTTTGTTGGGGTGGTGTGATAATTGATGGTTACAATTTTGAGTTCACATGCATTAACCCTTTTTTGGAAACTTCCTCCTCTCTGACTTGCTTTGCACTACCCATTTCTTTGTCAATTCCATTATTTTTCATCTTCCTCAAATTCATCCGCAGTGAGCATTAATTCTTGTTTGTCATCTATTTCCTGTTGCACAAAAGTAGATAATATAAGTGAGTCCAAATCATTAATATGAAAATAACCACTAGGATTGATAGGATTTTAAGGTAATGATAGAGAGTTTTAAATAGAAAATTCCAGTCTCATCCAAAATAGTCATTTTCAGCTTCCTATTATGCACAATAATAATGGTCCTAGTTGTTGCCATGAATGGGCACCCCAGAAGAATAGGCACCTCTCTCTCTGGAATCATTTTTCTCTCCATGACAAGCACAACAAAATCCACAAGAATAATAAGTTTGTCAATCTATACTAAAATATCTTCTACAATGCCTCTAGGATGTATCACTAGTCTATCTGCAAGCTATAGAGATATTATAGTAGGTTTCAAATCTCTCAAACCAAGCTGCAAGTAAACAGAATAAGGCATCATATTGATACTTGCTCCTAAATCCAACATAGCCTTTACCTTTTTCATTCCTCCAACAGTGATTATGACATTGAAACTACTTGGATCTTTCAGTTTTGGGGGAAGATTTGTCTATAAAACTACGCTGGTTACTTTTAAGACTATCACCTTTTCATGAGGCTCATATTTAGGCTTCCTTGAGGTTAGTTCCTTCAAAAACTTTGCATAAGCAGGAATGTTTTTAATCATGTCAAGCAAGGCTAAATTAACATTAACTTTGGAGAGGATATAAAAAATGTTAGAAAATAACTTGTCCAACTTACTCTACTTTAATCTTCTTGGAAAAGGCACTGATGGATCATAAGGTGGTGGTAGCTTGTAGTTGACTAGAGGGTCAACTATTTGAAACACAATTTTTCTTGAATGCACTTCCTCCTCTACCTTTTTCTTCCCTTGGTCTGTTCCTACAGAAGCATTAGATTCATAAGTTTCTTCACCAAATTTATTGTCAATTACCTTTCCACTTCTCAACGTCGAGATTGATTTTGCTTGCTCTGACTGGCTAGGCAACTTTCTAGGTGTGTGGCTTTGCACAGTTTTTGCAATCTATTCCAACTGTGTTTATATCTTTTTTATTGATGCCTCCACATTCTAAAATCTCATTTCAGTTGCTTAGAAAAAAGTCTGAACTATCTCTTCAAGAGTGGATTTCTTGGGTTGAAAAGATGTTCCTCCATAGTTCTGGTTGTGATTATTGTTCCATGAAGATTTGGGATGATTTCTCCAACCAAGATTGTAGGTGTTTGAATATGGGTCAATCCATGATCGTTGGTTGTAGAAATTCATGGCATTTGCTTATTCAGATTATCCTACAAAGCTTTCATTCGAAGGGAAAGCTTTGGGTGAGTGACTTGAAATACCACACATCAAACATACCTCAGTAGGGGAAGGTTGTTTTAAATTCTCTATCATAGAACACATCATCTTTATTTGCTTGGTAAGCTCTGAAACCTGCATAGAAAGTTTAATGTTAGAATTCACTTCATACATTCCTCTAAACTTACCTCTAACACTCTTCTATTGGGAGTTTGCTCCAAGCATCTTAGATAAATCAAATGTCTTCTCTAGGGTATTTCTCTCATGGCTCCTCCTACAGCATTGTCAACCATGGCCTGGCATGGTTGTGTCAATCCAAAATCATTGGTGAGGACATTGAATCAATAGCACCTTAAATCTCTCCCATGCCTCATGAAATGCTTCACCATCCATTTGAGAAAAGGTAGCAATCTTATATCTAAATTCCATAAGCTTAGTATGGGAATAGAATTTACCAATAAACTTGTTATAAACTGCATCCCAAGTAGTAAGTGATCCAGGAGCTAAAGATATGAACCACATCTTCGCTACATCCTTCAAAGTGTACGAGAAACAAGTCATGCATAACTGATCTTCAATTAGACCCTATAAAGAAAAAGTTTGAATAGTTGCATAGAAATCAAAAATCACGCATGAATGTTAAGAGATCCTCTGCAAATATACCATGAAAAGAAGGAAGCATGTTAAAGTGTATGTACTTTAGTTCATCATTTTTGGCATTGTTATTTAAAAACAATGCATGAAGGTGAAATTCCTATAGTTGGGCATGCAAACTCCTTCATCAGTTGTTAAGATTGTTAAGCCACTCGATTTTTCCACGTTGTTAGCCATTTGAACTTCTTCTTCTTCTTCACTTCGCTTATACTCTCTGTCCCTATTTCCACTTTTTCAATGCAATCCTTTAAGGGAAATAGAACTGGATTCAACGATCTCCTTCCATGCATTTACAATTCTGCAAAAGAAAGAAAGAAAGAATTAAAAAACTAAATATAATAAACTAAAACAAAGAAAAAGAAAAATTATAACTAAAATAATCAAATCAATTTAAAATTAGATCCTTGACAACGGCGCCAAAAACTTGATGGTTCAAATTCTACTTCCTCACAAGTACACAAGACTGTAGCAGTATAGTGTGCAAAGCAATGGTTTTTCATATAGAGAACTATTCAAATTGATTGAACTATATCTAGTTACTGAAATTAAAACTATCCTTAGTTAAAAAAGATAAAGTGGGAGTTAAGTAAATTGAAGGTTAAGTAAAATAATAGAAAACAATGGTATTGAGTAATGTAAAAGAGATTCTCAAGTTACAAGAGTTTGAGGATTCGATTTCACCACTCAATGAAATCCCAAGTTATTGGGATGTTGGTGTCAGTCCATTATCTTGGGTTCTCTCCATCTATTATATGATTATTACTTGGGTGTCTGGGTTTAAATCAAGTATTTTCTCTACTTCCAATTAACTATGACATGTAGAGAAATTAAGGTTGAAAACTCATGAAGATCATCGAAACTTTATTGAACCAAGTAAAACAGTTTAGCATATAATGTCAACCTTAACCATCTATTCATTCATCCCAACGAGCATAGTACATGGTTTAGCATATGACATCTACTTTAACCATGTACTATAATAATCAGTCTAATTCAAATAATTGGTCATCAAGCAATTATAATAAATGAGATGATTGCATTAAACACAATGAATGAAACAAGATAAAATTAAATTGATAAACCAACAATCCCAATTAACAAAGAATATCAAGGAGGGCTACATCTTTGCCCTAGAAAAAGAAAATTAGTTCATGCTAAAGAGAATAAGAACAATCTTCAAACTATGCATGTTGCTGAACGTGGAATCATTCTCTTGCTCCTTTTGTTTCTCATGTACACACTCTTTTCCACCCCTATGTGTCCTAGCTGTGTCTTCAAATAACCCAAAAACTAGTTTTTTAGTAGAACTCCTCCACAAACTATAACATTTCTATGCATGGAGACCCTCTTCCAATAGTAACTCAAAATTTTCCCACGAAAAGATAGTTTTTGAAGCATTACAGTGCAACAAAATAGGAGTTCTAAAAATAATTGCATTGCTGCACATCTTGGGTTCTAAAAATTACAACACATCATGTGCCTAAAAATCAACTTTCAATAATAACTTCATAATCCACATGTTTCAGATTTTAAAATTTGCAGCATCTGACACATGGAAATTAGCTTCTAAAAACAACTCAATTTGTGCACTTCAAAACAATTTACAATTCTACAACTTCTATGACCAAAAGGTGCTACAACTCCAAACTTTGATCTATAATTTTGTCCCTTTGAAACATTTTAAAACTTGACCACATGAATTTGGAACTTGCATTAATCCGAAGCACAAATTTTCTTTTAGAATGCATCTATGAAATCTTCAAACTTGATTCTGAAAGTCATTGCTGAGAAATCCTTCTGAAACTTCAAAGTTTTCTTCCCTTGGACACTCCTATGAAAAACTTTGAGGTGCTCAATTTGCTTTAAAATTCTAGGCTTTGATTTCAAACTTTCTTTCTTGTTAAGTTACTTCAAAGGATCTGAAGATTGAGCTATCGATTTCCTATTTCAGACCCTCTTAAATATCTTCCCGCACCTCCGAAGTTAATTTGCACCTTTTGAACCCCTTTGGACTCTCTGAGATATTAACTTTAGAGGATTTGAAGTTAAAATGTATTTCTTGAACCCCTTAGGACCCTCTAAAATATTAAGTTGAGTGGCGGTTCTGAAGTTAACTTGCATTTGAAGTTAATACTTTAGCACCTTTAAAGTTCTAGAGCAGTTTTAGTATTTTGATCATAACTTGCTCATATGAATTCAGAATTTTGTGATTTTTTGATAATTGGATATATAATTTCAAGAGATACATCTTTCATATTGATCACTTTTCCTAAACCAGTCTCTATTATGATTCATCTGAGCTCAAAGTGACACATTTTGATAACATCCGAAGTTAATGTTTCAATGGTCTCTTGATATCATTGCACTATTTTGGATATAACTTTCTCGTTTGAACTCAAAATCATATGATTCTCAACAAGTTAGAAATATAAGAATAAAAGATACAACTTTGATGTTGAAAACTTTTTCTAAATATGCTTCCATCAGTATTAGAAATTACCTCTAAGTTAAACCTTTAGTCATCTTCAATAATTTTAACACCTGAAACTGAAACTAACTCCATTAAGTGCAATACATAATCAAAACCATTAAAATTACATCACTTAAGGATATAAGACATATGAATTTAGGTATTAAAATATGATAAAATATGAGCTTATCAGTATCATAAAGAAACCTATGTACTTTATAGAGTTACTCACACTCTTAGCTCTCCAGTTCCACAACTCAATTCCACTTTATGGTGTATGGAACCCTACACCAACACATATAGTTCAATTGAGGTCTAATTACTCAAGCTTGTGGTTAATTGCATTTCATCAATTGTTTGTAAGAATATGTCCTAACCCCCTTACACATTCAATGCCTTGCCTTAGCATAACATAATGCCTTACTTAGTGCTTAATTATTGAACAAATTAAACTATGGAAAACCACCCAAATCCTGTTTACTTTTCATAACATCATTGCACTAAACAATTAGTATACATCATCCTATTTCCTAGTTGCTGACTAAGTGCAGTATACATCATCCCATCCTAGTTGCAAAATAAGTGCAGTAGTTGTTATTCACTTTTAACATCAAATTATCATGGTTTTACATGATTACCATAAAAATTGATCTTACTAACTAACTTATCATGTCTTAAATCTCATGAATCATCTTTCTAACCCAATTTATGTACAACTTGTACTGCACTAGGGTTTACATATAGTTGTCCTGTCCATGGACAACTATTTACCTAGGTTTCTGATGAGAATGCAAAATGTCATATTTTATTCTCCTAATACTTCATCTTTTGCACCTATTTGATTCCTAAAT
>JAYJMB010007614.1:0-10061 GCA_036873735.1 Pouteria campechiana
ACTTGATAACCGATTCCGGCATTGTCCTCGATTTGATATCATTCTATGAGTTGGTTAGGGCTTCAATTCCAACTTCAGAAGTGCTTTAGGAATGTTGTACCGATAATAATGCTCTAGAAATCCTACATGAAGATTCGATAAGTTAGAGAAAACTTCAAAGGGCATCAAGGATGGTCCAAATGTAAATACTTTGAGTTATTAATGGGACCTTAAAAAAATGTATATGTAATTAAGAGGGCTTATTTTCAACAGATGTGTGTACCTGTATTTTTATAGTTAAGCTTAGGTTGGTATGCAAGAAGTGCTGTATCATACATCTAAATGTTAAGATTTTTTTACTAAAGAGGTGTTCCTCGGAATTATACATCCTTTAATTCTATTAGAAGTCCCTTTTAGAGTAGTATTGATTAGAAGCGGAGCCTTGCAGAGTCTTGTTGTTGTTGAAATAGATCTCCTATCGGAGTGAGAGTTTAGGGTGACTAATCTATCAACTACAAAGCTTATCTTGTATTATTGTTCCATAACAAATATATAATTTTAATAAATTATAAGTTTTTCATTAAGTTTGCATATTGACCATGAAGCGCAAAATTATTTTCTAGGGAAAATATTATAATAAAATATATGTAAATCAAATCTTCTTAAAATAAATATATATTGGGTTTTTTTGGTAATGATAAAAAAACATGAGAAAAAAGAGGAAAATAAAAAAGTGAGGGAAAAAAGTCGAAACAATGTGGCATAATTAAAAATAATGGTTGAAAATAAAGAAAATAAAGAAAAATAGATAATTTTTTATATAAAAAAGATAATATAAATGATAATAAAAAAGAGTTTAACTAGTTAAGATGTGAAATCTCACCAAAATATATTAAAAAATTAGTAGAAAAATGTTAAAAAAAAACTTTTTATCATTTTATCTAGAGCCTTAATATTTTATCTACCTAGTAAGCCTATACGAGGGGGAAATCTTATTTTTAAGATATTAATTTCAAAATATGAAAAGACGAATACCATCCTTTTTCCGGCTTCGTTGTCCGGTTCATGACACATCAGGGAGCAGATGGAACTTGGGTGCAACAAATGTAAGCTGTGTATCATGATAGCTATCTTTTTAACGTATCCTTTAATACGCTTGGATGGTGGTAAAATAAAAAAACAACGTCAAAGGAAAAAGCAAAAAAGTATAAAGTGACGTGGACAGGACAAGATTATCGTCAGTTATAATGTTAATAGTCAATAAATTCATAAAATTATTACACACCATACACACGAGTAAGCTAACTAATCTTCAAAAATTAAATAAATAAATAATTTTAAATAAAAATAAATATGGTGATTGAAAATATAGATGATCATAAAAAAGGGAAGATAAAAATAATAATTAAAAAATATAGATAATAATAGAAAAGTAAAAAGTACTTGAAATAAGTAATTAATATATTGAAGGAAAGATAAGGCCTTTAAACTCGCTGGGTATGGTAACATAGAAAACAGAATAAATATTGCTTCTTATTTAGAAAAAAAAATCTTTTAACTGTTTTAACATGTAAATATCTCAATAATACAACTTTTCTATTAAGACCATTTGCCAATATAACTATACATTTTATTTATGGTTGTAGGTTTTACCAATGTTTAGAAAATATTTATAAAAAAAATTTTAAAAAGTGTGAAAACCATTAGCTCCTTTCACTGGGACCTGCAATAGAGTTACACATCTGATTATGATTGTTTCACAGCAGGAGTTTGTGATTTTAGTGCTTTTAAAAATATTTGTTAAAATACAAGTATTTATAAATAATTTAAAAATATTATTAAACTATAGATGCCACTTTTTATTACTATCTATATTTTAAATTGTTGTCTTTACTTTTATAAAATAAATTTATCTTTATTTACTTTTTTTCAGAATATTATCTTATTTTCCGTCACATCATTTTTTCAACTCCCCGACCCCTTTTTAACTGGACCCTTGATGCATCCAAACGCATCCGAATCTCTTACCAAAAACTCTCTTGTCGGCACGTGTGGCATTCATTCCTCCTGCCCATCATCTCTCCATCCTCGAGGTACATCGTAGATGGGATGCCCGGATGTAAAAACCATTCCGGATTATGGCAAGATCTACTCGCGTGGCAGGGATCGAAGCATCGTCATCCGTTGATGTTGGAAATTTTTACCAGATTCCAACTCCGGACTATTCACTATCACATCAAGAGCTTGGATTACACGCAAATGGTCCCCCCATCTATAACTGGTTGTAATTATTTCCTGTACAACACCGATGCATCCGGACACATAATTACTCTTCCTCGGAACAAACAGTACCGGCTGCAGATCAATGCCGTACAAGATTTCAGCGAGGTCCGCCAGTGTACCGTTTTCACGTCCTACACGTGTCGATCTTATAATGGACTGAGATACCAACCGGTGCACGCGAGGAAGCGGTGCATCGTACAGACCCAAAAAGAAGTCGCACCCGTCGCTCTCAGTACCGTCCCAAAAGCAGTGGGGAATCATGTGAGGAAGAATTATGCGCGAAGATGATGCTACTGTGACTCGCCCAGATATTTGCCTCTTTTGGCCCACCGAGAGTTAATCACATCCGCCCATCCAAAAGTTGAAGCTGCATAAATGCACAGTTAAAGGGCCTCATTGACCAGTCCTATTCGTTGTCCTTGCAAATGTGACAGGGGAACTTTTTCTGGTACCCTTGTTGATAACCAACATTTATGTCAGATTGTGATGTTTGATGGACTGAGAATTTCATCTTGTCGCTCTTATATTGCAGATGGACGGCTTGGATCGTCCAATAATTTAAACAATTCTGCAACTGAGTCTGTGGAAACGAGTGGGGCTCACGGATTAGCGATCCCGGAATCCCGGATTAAATTGACGGTCCAAAACGAAAATCGGCAGAGGAGGTTTCTATTTGGCTGATTGTTTCTGAATTGAGGAATCAATGATATTTAAAAGTGTTTTGAACGGATGGATTTATCCTAAAATGGTGGTGGTGGACCCTGTTTGGAGAAGCTGCGTTCTTCGACCAATGCCCACGCGCGCTCGTCTGCCACTTGTAGCTGTTCCACCGCATGCGAATGTACGAGCCAGATTGGCGCACGTGCAGAGATTGGTGTGCCCCGTGCTTCAGGTGGGGCCCACGCCGCACCGGAAAACCAATCACATAACAGAAACGGGTACAGGGTCCGCACGCGTGGAGATAGAAGCATGAAGGGATAGGAAAAGTCAATAAAATACTGAAATTACACATTTTCTTTTTCATTCTTAGAATTGAAAGATATAGGTTATTGTGGACATTCTTCTTATTCGAGCTTTGCACTTTAGAATTATTACTTTAAAAATTCGTTTAATTTTGGTGGACATATATCTGTAATTTTTTTTAATATTTGTCGCTTAGTTAAGTACTCAATCGACATGATTTTTCAATATTAGCTAAACAAGTAATATCAAAACATAATTAATAAATCAAATTTAAAAATACACATACCATGGACTTCAACCAAGTCACTTCGTAATCATGGAAGTGAAAAAATCTGCATGTGTTGTAACCCATATCTAATCAAATGTTTAATTCTTTTGTTTGGACATAATCAAATAGGGAGGACCCTTCCCACTCTCCTCTAATACATCACAACTTTCAACTTTTTAAATATATGAAATTTAATTTTATTAATATTTTTTAATTATCATCTTATATTTTTGATATTATAAACTTATTTTAATTTATTTTATTTTTATTCAATTAATTTAATGACAGTCTCATCTCCGCATCTCAATCCGCACACGGTCATGGAGGCGGACTGCCTCGAAACGTGCCAGACGGGGACTTCTGCCTCAGGTGTTTTGACGCTGTAAGCTGAAATTCAAACTTCTTTCATTATCATTTTTTTTTACCGCAGTTTTTGGGGCGCAGTTACCGCGTTTTTAACCACCTGAAAGTTCCTAATCTCCGAGCCACGTGATCTATCACCCATGCTGCACACGTGGACGTGAAAAATCTGCTCTCCCATGGAATGATGGTGGGCCTCCTGGCCCACTTCCTTCCTTCGCCGTTGAGTCACGTGACAGCAACCTACTCAATTAGGCTCCTTAAACGCCTTGCTTCCTCTCCTCACCCCACCCCACCATTTGCTTACCCCTCTCTCCACTCGCTGACAGAGGGGAAAAAAAAACATGGAGCTTGTGGTCCTTACCACGCTACTACCGTTTTCTTTTCACCTCTCTCTCTCTCTCTCTCTCTCTCTCTCTCTCTCTCTCTCTCTCTCTATTTTTCCACCCTCACTTTTCCTTTCTCTTTCTCCACTATTCCTTCACCTTCTCCTCTCGCCCTCTCTCGTTCCTCCTCCTTCCCAATTCTCCAATTCCCATGGACTCCAAGCCCAAGGCCAAGAAGGAGGTCCTGAACATGGACGCCGACAACGACGACGTGGACGAGAGGGAGGACGATTCCGATTCCAAGAAGAAGAAGCCGGCCTCCGGCGCATCTTCGTCGGCGGCTGGAGCTAAGAAGGGTTCAGGTGGGCTCTCGCCGCCTTCCTGCCAGGCGGAGAAGTGCTCCGCCGATCTTACCGAAGCCAAGCGCTACCACCGCCGCCACAAGGTCTGCGAGCTCCACGCCAAGGCCGCCGTCGTCATGGTCGCGGGCCTCCGCCAGCGCTTCTGCCAGCAGTGCAGCAGGTGAATTTTCGTTAGTTTCGCTAGTGTAAGCATGAGAAAAGCTTACATCTGCTTTTTTTATAGTCTGCTTCGGTCTTCTCTCTTGTGGAATGAGAAATTGGTACAGAGTAGTGAAATTGACAGTAAAACTGTGGAAAATTCTTGCATACTGAGATTCGTTGCTTTGCTTTCTTTTGATTCTGATTAGTTGTTTATTCTATGTGTTCATTTATTAATTGACTTACTTTGTACTTTTGACTGTACTTGAGCAGATATGCCGATTGCTATATAAAATTGCATTTGTGTCTGTAGTCGTGTTAGCGAGAATTATAGTTATTCTAGGGTTTTGGGCGCAGAAAATAGCGTTGTATTCTGAAATTGCAACCAGTCGTTAATTTCAACAACCTACGAACTGTGAAATTCAGCTTTCTGTGGGTTACGACACATCCTACTTGTTAACAACTTTGTGAGATTTGAATTGATTGGTGCGATTTTCTTTCTCGCTTTCTTTCTGCGTGTCCTTGGGACATTTGCACTTTCCTAAGGAGAAAGTATGTCGTATTGAGATGTGGAAGTGGTGCCTCTCTGTTCTCGGCTCCAACCAAATGTGAATTGGGTGGTTCATTGTTTGGCGACTCCAAACTGTCGGCTCTGGGATGCCTTGTAGTTCTTCCATGATGGGAGATCCTAGCTGGGCCTTCCTGATGACATTCAAGGAAAAAAGTTACAAATCATGGGTTCGAAAAGAAAGGCATCCTTTGTTGAAGGGTTAGAATGTTTGAGTTTTGAAATGTTCTTGGGGCCATACTCTGGTCGGTGTTATTCACATATTCGCCACATTTCTATTTAAATGAGGAAGAATATTGCTTTCTGGGCTTCCTTTTGTTGTTTGATGTTTCAATTTTCATTTGGAGCATGGTTCATTCTCCTTTTTATCCAGGTTCCATGAGCTATCTGAGTTTGATGAAACAAAGAGGAGCTGCCGGAGGCGCTTGGCAGGCCACAATGAACGACGCAGGAAGAATTCAACCGAATCCAACGTGGAAGGGTCAAGCCGCAGTGGGGCAGGCCAGGAAGGCCATTGCAGGCAGGCGGACCAAAGTGGGAGGTTGCCAATAGCCCTCCCATCAAGCCCCACATACAAGCATTTCCAGATTAGATAAAGATCTGATCATTGATTCTTAAGCATGCTCTCTCTCTTCTGTCATCTGATGGCTTGTTTTATGCACTGTGGAGGTGCTCTTTGTGCCAACGTACTAATAGACGTATTTTAATCATACATAGAACATAGCAGCACTATGCTGGTATCCGTTTTCCGGTCCATGCAAAGTGATGAGCTGCACAAATAGGCATGATATCCTGGATGCTGAGATTTCCTAAGGGATGCACTTTCCCTACTATCTTCATGATTGTATCCATATTTACTTTCTTCCCATGGTAATTGTTGACGATGGTTTTGTATCTTCTAATTTCTAGCAGTTGGATCTTTTAATTTTGTGCATTTCATATTATACTCACTATCTTAACTGTTTTCTTGATTAGGCTTCATTTGGATATAGTGCATTAGAAGGGGAGTGTATTAGAAAAATGAGTAGGGATAATATTAGCAATATAAGGTTTTTGATGAAAAATTAAAGAGAGATGATTAAAAATATAGGTAATGATAAAAAAAATTAGAATTATTATAGTAGTTAAAATGTTACATCTCTTTAAAAATGGTGTGTAGAGAAGAGTTTATTGGTAATTCACTTGTATTGCTAATGCATCCAAACATAACCTTAAAGAAAGCATAGATTGACTTGAGTCCATGGTGATTCATAACAACTCTGGAGACATTCACATATTTAGCAAACTTGGTTAAAAATTGACCTTGAAATCACCAAAATTCTACCATGATATGTTTTCATCGAATTTGTTGATGACTTCTTTTGATTGATCTCCTGTGTAGAAATGACAAAACTGCTCTCCACTAAGTTAATTGGTTCAATGGTGGTAGAAGACTTGCCTAGAACTTACTGAAAAAGAGAGTAAAAGTGTTTTTAACTTGCTTCCCATCACGCTGGCTGTGTTATTTCAATAGATTTGTTGCTGAGTTCCTTCTTCTAGTGCCATGTACTTGGCAGTATATCGTTCCTTTTGGCTTCTGGTAAGGAGGACTGGCATTTGGCAGTTCAATCCGTCATAAGCTGTATCTCGGTCCGTTGATCTTTGTTCAAGCCTGTTATCCTTTGTGTGTTTGTGGTTTCTGTGTTTCCCACCGAGATCGATCTTTTTCTTTTTGCAGCCTTCCAAGCACCATGAAGTTTAAGTTTGCAGGCGCATCCTCTCATGGAGATGCTTAGTGCCCCAAAACTGGTACTTTTGGTACTTTTCTCCTTTCAAATACAAACATTGGCTCATTTAGGAGATAGGAATCTGCAGCTCACCGTTTTTGTGGAATTTAACTGTGACTAATTACACCACGGGAGGTTTAATTTTCCATTTGGTTGAACCCTGTGTTATGTGCATTTTTACAAATGCCAACCACGCCTTCATAATGTTTAGTGTAGCTAAGTTGCTTATTTATGACAGTTTGTTGTAATTGATATAGTCTAAATGTTGCTTTTTGTCATTAGAAACACATCCGGCAATTACAAATTTCTTCCAATGCATAGGTGAAAGTGATTTAAAAAAAAAAATCTTGCATAAAATTTCTTCCAGATTTGGCTTATAAGGTATGTAGCTCATCTTGCACCAGCTGTTAATCATGGCAGTGCTTACCCTTACGGTGGAAATCGAACAACATGATAAACTGGCATCTTCTGCGAATTGGACGGTAACTTGCCATCCAACTGCTTGGTAACTCTATATTTGACCCAGACCCGAGCTGATTTTGGCTATCTGGATATGATTCTGTTAGATTCACTGGTCAAAGTGTATTTTCTAAAATAAACCGCAAAGCTGGACAGTCACAGAAAATGAACGTGGTTGTGTTTTCAAGTCTATTCTTAGTATGTACATGTACAGGCGTGTTCGTTCGTTTCTGAGGTTTATGCTTTAGTTTTTGCAGCAATTATTATAGTTCTTCTCTAGCTAACCATGTGAAGTGGAATTCATTCGTTTGTTCACTGATTATCGCAATGCTATTCCCATCCACCAGCCCCACTGAATAACAGCTGATAGAAGTTCTTTGGTAACTGATTAATAGGCCTTTTCGTTCCCAAGGTGCTCAAATCCGTCAATAAGAGACAACCGGCAGCTATGCTAATTAGTTTGAAATCCATATTTAGTAGTATTTCAAAACCAAAGGTGTCTTTTTCTTTGTTTGTTTTTAATATATTTTTAAAAAAAAAAAGTGTGCTCATTGGATTGCTAATTCAGCACATGTATCGATGTCGAACACAAGTCGCATGCATGGAAGAGTGTTCCCTTGCCCTGAGACTTGACCAATTCAATTGCAATTTGAACTTGCAAGCTCCCAATTATTGTTTTAGATAGTTTTGCGCCCATAATGTCAAAACACGCTTGTCTTCTGGCTAGCAGTTGCTGTTTCATGCCAGACCTGAACTCTGTGAAGTCGATGCATTGACGCGTTGCTGATCACGACAGACGAGGTTGATTACATTCGGAAGTCTGGATGTTGATCCGTGCTTGCTGCAATGATGCGAGCGCAGTTCGACAAAAAGCTGCGGTCAATTCATCATCGGTGGTTTTTTTTTTTTTTAAGTGCTCAGGCACGCCGGCTGCTTCTAAGCAAGTAAAAGTCAAGCCAGAGCCCTTTTAAGACGTCCAGATTCCTGACTCCGATGACGATCCTATTGGCATGTGACTTTGACCTTTATCCGGTTAGCTCCATGGAATACCTAACATTGATCCTAATCTAATAATACTTTGACATATTGAGTCCTTTTGTCAAACAACTAAGAGCACGTTTGATTAGGCTTAATTATTTTTTAAAAACAAGGACTACGCAAAAAAATAAGTCATGTTTGATTACACGTAATTATTTACCAATTTTGATGGGTATTCTGTAAATAGCAGGCAGAGTGCTTTTTGGCTTATCAAAATTTAATATTCTTAAAATATCTATATATATATATCATTATTATTGAAATATATGTTCCTTTTTATATATTATTAATTTTATCATCACGCGAAGTTATATCTGCATGTCTGTCTTGAAATAACATTTTAGTGATTTAAAAATTTATAGACATTCAAATTACCTTTTAATGAATTTAGTCATTCACTTTTTATTGAATTCGTAATGGATGTGTGGGGTAGCACCTGAAAGTATGGAGACGCTTGGGCAATAAATGGGGGAAGATGGCGGGGGAAGATGGACGTGTTACATGTACGAGAAGCAGTGCGTCTATTACGTATTAAGATTGAGATTAATTAGGAGCATGAAGATGGCAGCATCTGAAATGGGCATGGATTAGTAACCATGACGAGGAGTCGGATGTTAATGACGGGAGAATGATAGATAGCTGAGGATAATTTATCTGCTTTGTGTTCCGGGTGCTCCCCCGAAGCTTCAACAATTTATGTAGAGGTGGGGAAGGCTGCTGCCGACTTGTCACGATCTTGTTGGGGCCGCCTCTCCCACATATTAAAATAGGGGATATGTTCTTTATCGTTTCTTTATCGTTTTCTCAAGGTGGTGTTTCCTCAGCGGCTGCTCCCTCCACTTCTTAGGCCTGCTAAAATCTTGGGTGGGCCGCAATTTCATATTTTATGGTTGTACTTTTTGCCGGTGGTTGGAAGATTTCCTCAGAGATCTTCCAGGGCTGACGCTCTAAATACCATTCAATATGAGGATGGATCGGATTTCATGATGCAACCTATTTATTCTCATTCACTTTTTTAAATTACTAGGTTACATTATATAATACATATGCATATATTATGTTGCGAGACAATCAATTTCTAATAGGAAAATCTAATTCAGGAAAATATAATGGGAAAGTTTAGTTCAAGATTGGAATTCATGTTTTGGCGTGATTTGTATGGCTTGACTTGGATTTACCTAACTTGAGTTGACGAAGCAGTCCTTTAGAAGAAATGAGGTGAAATTTACCAGAAGTGAAACATAGTATTCCGCTGCCAACTCCTATGCTGGCACCAACATGGATGAACAAGATATACTGATCTTTTTGAATATATATAATTTTTTTAGAATGTTCTTACAATTTTTTAGATGATAAAAATATTCCCAAAAAATGAATTATTCTTCATTTTAAACTTTTTTTTGTTTTCTTTTGTGGAAAATTAAGAAGAATGAAGGAATAGGAGTGGGAGTTCACAGAAGACACCGTACATAAGAACTTTATTATTTTTTCAATTTGATACATTATCTGTGATGACCCACCCCAGGATGGCAATCTAAGCTGGCAGTTTGG
>JAYJMB010007615.1:0-10061 GCA_036873735.1 Pouteria campechiana
AGAAATCTTGTTAATATGAGAAATCTTAAGACAAGCCAAAGACAATTACTAAGGGGCAAAACACTTTGCACTCACACACTACTTATGTTATTATTGAGACTAACTTGAGTGCAAGAAATAAAGGGAAGAAGAAGAAAAAGATATGAGACTTGGTCTGAAGGAACAAAATGAAGCTATGATGAAATACCAAGTTCCTTCAAAAGAAAAATGATTCCTAAACATTGGATGAATAGAGCAACTCTCATGGGAACCAAAAAGTAAGTGCAAGTATAGTATCTAAACCCAAATGATTTAATTAATTATCATTATCTGCATTTAAATTTTTGCTTGCATACGCATTGTTAGAAATTAGGATTTGAAATTTTATTTATAATAACTCATTTGTATATTGATAGAAATTTGAATTCACATTTCAAATTATTCTTCCATATTTCTACTTGTTCATTCTTCTGTTAATAAGAATTCATGTTTAGTCTTTTAATTACTTATCTTTGATTATTTACATGTATGTAGATACAAATTTCATTTGTATATCTTCATTAATAATTTATTTATATGTTGACAGAAATCGAACTTACTCTATGCTTCATTAATGATTCATTAGAATTCATATTTAGAATTTCACTTATATACCTTTACTAATTCATGTATATGCTAGGATTGAAATTTTATTACCTTTATGAATTTATTTGTACATATCTTGTTCATTCATGTATATACATAGGAAGAATATCGAATTCACACTAGGATAAATAAAACTCTAAAAAACATAAAGTAAAATTCTAAAGATAATTAGGAAGTAAGAAAAATAACATTCAGATAATAAATAACTTAAAGATAAGAATGCCTAAAAGACATATAACTAAAAAATAGAGTAAAATAACAAAACGGAATGATTATTTTCAAAATCATTCAAGATAAAGCCAAGTTGATTTAGCATATAAAGTTAACTGCTATTTACAGCTATGCTAGTTCAGATAACTCAATCATTATAACTTAAATGATTGATTGAGGTAGAATGGTTATCCTATCTATTCATAAAAATCGTTTCAATTTCATCAGACCATTTATCTACATTCTGTTGTAGTTGAAATGATACTTTGCACTAATAAACTATCAATACATGTTCATATTTGTTTGAGCCTATCAATAAAGAGAAAGTGCAAGAGTTTCTTAAGCGTATGCAGGAGAGCTTGAAACAAGCATAGAAGAAGAATCAAAATAATGAAAAATCAAAACCTTCTTCTCAACTCACAAATCCAAGCAAATGAGCCAACAAGTTCAAGTTCTAGAGGCAAGAAAATAGCTGAACATATCAAGACTATATCTTGAACAATATCAAACTTCAGATGCAGCATCAAGGATTTAATAGCAAAAGCTAAATGATTAGTCAAGACTGGCAACAACACTTATTCAAGCTTGTTTGGGAAACTTCATAGTTTAAGATCTCGAATAGGAATTCAATTCCTAGTTATTCCTTATGTAATAAGATTAAAGGCTTGATCTCTTAAAAGGAATCAAAATTGATATAAAGATAAAACTCATAATCATAAAGGAAACTAAAATAGAATCTTTAAGAATAATAAAAATCCACTTAGTTTAGTACAATAAGCATTAAAAACAACTGCTTAAAACCTCTACAACTGCCAATAACTCCTCAATCTTTGTTATGCCTCAACTAATTCTTTCTCTAAATCTGCAACTCGATTTATGGCATCCTCATGAGATATTTAGTGGCTAGTCAGATAAAATCTGAACAAGCATTTACCTTCTTAGCATACCTCAATTCCATCTTCAAATGCTTCACCTCTTCTTTTAAAAAGAAAATTTGGTTATTCCCCTCAACCCTTCTTTGCTCCATCTCGGTCTACCTCTCAACTTCTTATATCATCTGTTTAACTAAATATCATCAAATATAGATGAAGCAGAGAATACATAGGGTCACAACCAATTCCCAAGAGACTCATTAATTCTATGATTCAAATCTCAGTAACCATCTTCCTCATAAAAACAATAGAAGAGATACATTGGTAGCAAAAATAAGGAATAGATCCTCGTACCTTAGAGACCCAAACAAGACCCAATAGGATTATGCATTTTCACTCTTGAGTTATGATGAATAAAGTATACTTAAAAGCTATTCTCATTCTTTTAATCACATGTCCCATGCTTGAATCAGTATAAGAATGCTCTTATGAAATATAAAACATAACTCACGATGCATAAAACTCTTTCAAGGATTAGTAAATTAGAAACTAGTGAGAATAAAACTTAAATGTAAACATAAACATTTACAATATTACATCTAAAAAATTCAAACCATTAAAAGAAACAAAAGAAAATAAAACTATTTATTTGACCAAAATATCAACAACCATCTCCAATTCATCAACCCTTTGATGAGCTTTAGCCAACTCCATCTCCAAGTGTTTAATTTGATCTATGGCTTCTACATAAGCCATAGAATTCTTGGTTAAGAGATGCCCAAAATGAGCAGTATTACCCTTAATGGATAACAAATCTACCTTTAACTACTTAATTTTGTTGTGAAGAAACAAAATTTTCTCTACAATCTTGAAATTTGCATTGTAATCTTTGTCTTGAATTTGCCTCGAAGAAGAACTTGACGACACCATGACTGGTCTGATATACACTGAAAGGTCATCTTGTCTCTAACCCTTCTACACATGGTAGAGAATACAAAGCGTTTCTCCACTTCCCAAGCAACCTATTAACTTTGCCATTAATACTCCCAACTGTCTCTCTTGACAATAATGATAGTTAGCTAAGAAGAAGCACATTAAAAGTAAGGACCCAACATTGAACCCATCAAGCTAAAATTACGCATCATCACATTATAATTATTGCTTGATGAGTGCTTATTAATAGATTTAAAATTGTTTTAAATGGCATGAAATTATGTTGATTATTGGTTCACCAGAATTATGATATATTGATTGCTTGTTTACTTATTTTCTAATCATCAATTACATTTCTCCAATGTTTGAATGTTTCCCTTTATATGACTCTGCCTCATGTATTGACAAAAAGTTATTATGTTTATATGCATGTACTTAAAAGTTGTTTCATTATGAATTATTAAGCATTATCATTAAATCTACTTTATACATTGATACAAAATCATCTCATGTAATGATTATGCTATGCTCTACTTGGGGTTAAAGGGAAGAATAGGGGTGTGACATTTAAACTAGAATTAGAAAATTTGAAAATAATGAACTCTACTAAGGCCTAAATAAAATACTTTCAAGGAACCAAAAATGAGTATGAAATAAGGAGAAGAGAAAATTGTATGAGATAGCGGGAGAAACAAAATTAAGAATAGGATAAAGAAAAAGAGAGTAAATAAGTTAGGTGGAGGAAAATAAGGATGTGCTAAACCTTTTTGATTCTGACAAAAAGGGGGAGAGAAAAGTGAGTGACATGTGTATGGATTTTAATAAACAAAAAAAGGGGGAGAGGTAAACAAAAGGGGGAGAGTGATAAAAGGGTTGAAGCCTATAAGATTATATAAGTTAATTATTCATTGGGAGATTACAATCTTAATCACAAGTCTTTAAAGTTTTGTCATCATCAAAAAGGGGGAGATTGTCAGGATTATTATATATGATTTTGATGATAATAAAACTTGTATAAAGATAAAATAATATGTGATTAAATTATTAATAATCATATGCATAATTATGATTTGATGAATGTTAATTGATAATGTGAAATATATATATATGTATATATATAACCATGAATTTTTAATTATGTAAGCATACACCTTTTATTTCATGGTGATCTTAACCTTAATTATCATTCTTTAATGAGTTAATTTATTGAATCATATTTAGCACTATACTATATTGAGATATCATATTAAGTGCTTGAATGAAAATAAATGTTATCCTTGCTGTGCAAATTACAAAGATAAGTATGTTTTGTTAAAATGATATGCATACTCAGAGCTAAAAATTTAGAAAGTGCAGAAAACTTCTAAGTACAGGATCATAATAGTCTGCAACCAACTGCCACAACTATTGTTATATTCCAAAGGGATTAAATTACTAAAGATCATGGAAAAAGAAGAAGAAAAAGAAATGAGGTTTCAAAGATAAACTACAAGGAGCTTGCTTTGTTTGTTAAATCCAACAAGAAAATTTCACAAACAAATGCAATAACAGAAACAGATGAGTACAAAGCCATGTTGAGGGAGCATAAATCATTTTGAAAAATTTAAACTATCTATTGACTAGAGTTTGTCTAAGTTAAAGCAAGGAGTAATCTCTTCAAGGGTTCAGACAAATGAAGAAAGACAAAGAACTAGCCACCTGAACAATCGTGCATAAAAAGAAAAAACTTTGTCTGACTAGCAAAGCAAGAAGAAGGAATTTTCTCAAGGATAAAAAGCCAAGCTGAATAGACAAAGTAAAGCAACTTTGTCTGAGCAAAGATAGACAAATCAAGAATGAAGAAAGCAAGTATTTATAAAGATGAACTCCATCTACTGCTCGAACAAATGAGGAATTTGAGTTCATCTATAAGATCAAATTCATTTGTTACATACTATAAATAAAGTGAAAGACGAAGTAGAAGCTGCACAGTGAGGATAAATGAAGCTGCATAGACAAAGTAGCTACTTGGACAATTGAACTCAATGCACAGGCACATTCATTTGTAACTTACTATAGACAAACCTATAGACGAAGTGCAGAGCCAAGCTCATCCAGGACAAAGTAAAGTAGAGTTTGTCTGATACTTTTAATTGAGAATTTGGAACAAAATAAGAACATCATACTTCATCTATTCGAGCAGAAAAAGTAGAGTTTGTGTGTCAATCAACAGAGTTTGTCTATTGATCAGTTTGACTTCGTCTATGGTGCCAAAGTTCATCTATTGTTTACACTAGACTAATCACACTCATGAAGGGTTGACTGAAAGGCAAATCTAATTGAGGAATTCATCTAAAACTTATAGTAGACAAATGCAAACAGCGAGAGGCCATCACTTATTAGAGGAAAATTGATTTATGTGACTTACATCTAAATGGCATCTGACCCATGCTTTCATTGTACAAACTTGTTTTAGTCACTATTTTCGCTTGCAAGCGGTGCTGCAAGTTTTCCTATTGTGTCAAGTCAAAATGATAAAAGACATTTCAATAATAGCTTATCTTCCTCTCTATAAAAGAATGATGATGTAGCAGCTCAAGACAAATTAGAAGTCATGCACTTCAGTGGTAGAAATCTCAACGATCTTCTTCATTCATTGTTACTCCCACTTTTGCATTCAATGAAACCTATCTTCTCCAATGGTTGAAATTATGAAGAAGCTATTTAAGGAGAAGAGGTGGGAGAATTTAAGGGTGGTGAAGGAAAACATTTCAAATAAGCTTAACCTTATGCAAATCCTTCCACCCATGGCCAAGAGCTTAAATCATCATCTATTGTTTATGAGCTTCAATCTACATTTATTTATGACCATTGAATTTACATTTTGGAAAGATCTTTTTGTATTACTAGAGTTGTAAAAGGTCTCATCTTCCCTTATACTTAAATTTGTATTAGTTTTCTAGTTAAATTGAAAAACCAGTGAGTTTGTGGTGAACTCGGGGCAACCACATTGTATGAGTTGTTGGTGAGCTCTGAAAAACCATCAAGATTGCTGGTGATCTTCAAAACTAGTAAGTTTCCTGGTGAGCTTGTGAAAACCTGAAGAGTGTGTGGAGCACTATGTTTAAGGCCCCTAGAGATAGAATCCAAAAGAGTGTTGGGAACACTGTTTATGTCCCCTAGAGTTGGAATCTAGAAGAGTGCTAAGAGCAGTATTGTATTTCCATTATATGGGATATAGTGGAACCCAAGGCATAATAAGTGTGTGCTCTTAGAAAAGTGGATGTTAGGACGGGTTTCCGGAACCACTAGAAAAATCATGTTATTTGTATGTGTTTGTTTATTTGCTTTATCCTTCACGCACTTTACTATTTTATCATCCATTTTACATTACACCACACATAAGCACGAAAAGAGGGAAATGGTTCAATAGGGGTTCAACGATGAACTTTAATCTACCCAATTCACCCCTCCCCTCTTGGGTTAAGCCATACTATGGGAATCAACACCTTGTTCATCAAAAATATTGGCATGGATATCTTAATAGTTCAAATTTATGTAGATGACATTATATTTGGTGCTACTAATGAGGATTTCTGTCAAGACTTCTCAAACATCATACAGGCTGTATTCAAAATGAGCATGATGAGGAAATTGAACTACTTCCTTAGATTGCAAATCAAGCGAAGAGATGATGGATACTACATTTGCCAATCCAAATACACTAGAGAATTGCTAAAGAAGTTCAAAATAGAAGAAATCAAAGTAGCAAGTACTCCCTAAGCACATCAACAAGGTTGGATAAGGATGAAAAGGGTAAACTTATAGATCAAAAACTATATCAAAGTATGATTAGATCTTTTCTTTACCATATTGCATCTAGACCAGATATTATATTTAGCAAATGTTTATGTGCTAGATTTTAGTCTAGTCCTAGAGGGTATCATCTTATTGTAGCGAAATAAGTTTTTAAGTATTTAGTTGACACACCAATTCTAAGACTCTATTATCCCAAGGGAACTAATTTTGAATTAATTAGATATTCAGATGCTGACTTTGAGGAATACAAAGTTGGTAGAAGAAGTGCTAGTGAAACCTATCAATTTCTAGGAAATAGTCTGATATTATTGTTCTTTAGGAAGTAGAATAGAGTTGCTTTCTCTACAGCAAAAGCTGAATATATAGTAGTTGGATTTTGTTGCACTTAATTACTTTAGATGAAACAACAACTTCTAGATTATGGACTGAGCTATAGAGATATACCCATTAAATGCGACAATACTAGTGTCATATGCTTGACAAAGAACCTTGTCTTATATTCTTGAACCAAGCATATAAAAATTTAGGCACCACTTTATTAGAGACCCCATATAGAAACATGACGTATGTCTAAAGGATGTGCCTATAAATGCTTAATTGCTGACATCTTTACTAAGCCACTACCTTTAGAAGCTTTTTGCAACATTAGATGAGAATTAGGCGTGACTAATGTGAACACATGAGAATGAAAATTTTTGATGTTTCTATGCTTGAAATTGTACTATTTGATTTATTTTTAATGAGGCTCAACTTCGTCTCAAATACAGTAAGTTATTCCTATACATTGTCTGATTCCCACTAGGGCTGAATCATGGTTTTTGAGGTCATGTACATCCTGATTTATTGCCAAAATCAATTTATAACTATTTATATCACATCGAGCTCTATCTTTAGCAAAACTTATTCCTTCTTTCTTGAAACATCATTTCAACTACCTAGTATTGCCCAACATCAAATCTATTTTAACCCATGACTCGCAATCCTTCTCTGCCACACAAAGATAAAGTAGCTCAGGGAAGGGAGTTTAGGAAAAAGATATAAAGGAAGTCACATGAGTGGTAGAAATTAAAGAACTAAAGAATGTTTCTTCACTTTTCTTGGTGGGAGGATGCTACTTCTGTTCATGACAATATTCCAGTTTTCCTATCTAGTCAAAAGTATCTTTCTTCAATATGTGGTTCTCAAGAAAATGATTTATATCTCTGCCAGTTTGTCCCGAGATCCAACTTCATCATTAGTTGGGCCAATTGAAGAAATGGGGAAAGGAGGCTCCAAATGCCTCATTGTCATCTCCTTCCCCTCTTCCCCTCTTCCCCTCCTTGAAACTTTGTATCACTAACCATGCTACAAAGTTCTCCACCCCTTCTCATTTGCGGTCTCACTCACAACCCCTCCTACACTTAGATTATAGGATGAGTTGTTTTCTCTAAGTTTGTAGCTTTGCTTGTACTAAAATGAAATAAAATCATTTCATTATTTTTGTAATACTTAGGGTGTTAATTTTGGATAATTATGTGTTGATTAATGGAGAAATATGATTTCTTCTATGAAATGATTCAAGTATGTATGAAGTGTATGAGAATTTCATGAAATTGAGCCAAATGAAATCATGTGTATGATTATGTAGTGTGTATACAAGTTAATAAAGGAAAATTTTGATATAATTATGTTAATTTTTATGTGAAAGAAATTATGGAAAAAGATTCAAAAAAGAAAGAGTTGGAAAATGTCAAAAATCAGGAAAAATTGGGCACGCTAGTAGGCTGGCACTGACAGCGCCATAATGGGCACCAATGGAGCTGGTGTAAGTCGGTGGCAGTAGCATGGCGCTGGATGGGCTCCAATCGGCGATTATAAATTGGGGACCGACTTTTCTGCTCCAAACCATTCCATTTTTTGAGTTTTTCGTCTTATTCTTTCTCCCCTTTTCACCCTAGCCTCGTTTAACTTGATTTCTTGCCTATTTATCTAGGAAATCATCTTGCCTAGCTAGAAAAACTTGTGATCTTTCGTTTAAACTTAGTTTTCACCCTTTGGATCAGTGAAAAATGGAACAAAATGAAAGAAATGTCAGATTTCTACAAAATGGAAGGTGCAACATGTAGCTAGGAGCTTGGTCATTTGTTTGGGAAGGACGACTATGCTTGTAAGCAATGGTAAGTTCAATTCCCTAATCAAATCTCAAAATTTTAATTTTAGGGTTTTGGTAGAAAAGAGAATTTTTGGGATTTAATTATGGTATATGCTTATGAATTCATAGGGAAATGATCTAATATAATGATTATAGTGATTTGGCATGCGAAATTGTGAATTTTGCCAAGCTAGGGTTTTGATGAAGAGTGAAAATTAGGGATTTTTTGATTTTTGTTGAATTAATCATGGGTTAATGATTAATGGGATGATTATTATGTTTTAGAAAATATATTGAGTGATTTAGATTAGTGGAATTGAGTTTTGGGCTCTACTCTAGTTAGAGTTTAATGAGAATTTTTGTGAATGGGCTATGTAAGCCATAAATTATTTAGATTAAAGATTTAAATGAGTTATTTACATGTTGTTTGGATGTTACTCATATAAGATACCAAATAAATTTGTCAAATAATCAAGGTTTCGATGATAATTGTGAAGAAACCCTGGTTTAACTGATGTTTATCATATTATTGATGATCATAACCTGGTATTGGCTATGAAAGAAATGTTAATATTATGTATTGAGTAAAAGCTTATAAATGATTAAGTAAATGAGATTATGGCCCTGTAGAAGATGATCTGAGACGGATGAAAGGACAGAGATGGAGGAAAGTGGTTTGGGAGCTAAAGGCCTAAGGTAAGTAGGCACCCCCTTTGTTTGGCTTATGTGCATGATAGTTGGGGATAATGAATATCCCATTGATTTGATTCTGGGCTTGGATGTTTTAGATAGGGACAATAGATATCCCATCTTTGGTTAAATTTTGATGTTGTTTGGATTGTTAGGGTTAAAGGATATCCTTTTTATTAGTATATCTGATAATTTAGTTTGTTATGAATGCTAATGCTAGGGATAGAGCATACCCCTTTGTTATATAATTATCTTGAAGAATGATTCGATCGAAGATTGATCGATTTGGATGGGAATGATAGTAATTCCCTTTTTGATATGAGTTGATGAGTATGGATTCTTATCATTGATTTAGTTATATATTTGGAATAATGAGGATTATAAATCTCATACAATTGATTATGTTATGGAATAGATGATTGGGCCATAGAGCTATTTATTGAGAATGTAATGGTTAGCCAGAATCAGTAGATGAGGAACATCCTTTGGTTATTGGATTGGAATAATGAGGACATGGTCCTCATAGTATGATTAGTGTCTTATGTCTTTGATCATAGTTGAATTGAATTATGTAAATTTTGAATTGATTATAGATTTTGTTACTTATGCCTACTTACTAAGTTGCCCAGACTCACGCCTTCTTATTTATATTTTTAACAAGTGAAGCAAAGGATTTCTGAGAAAGACTAAAGACTTATGATGTATGATTGATTGGGGTTGATACCAGTAATGATAATATCATTGTATAATTGTAATTGAAAATCAGAATGTTGTATATTAAATGTAATCACATGGCATGTCAT
>JAYJMB010007616.1:0-10060 GCA_036873735.1 Pouteria campechiana
CCTCTGAGTCGGTTCCAATATGGCAGGGACGGTATTTGCTGGGTTGCCGGCTGGAACGCCCGTGATAGGCGTATTTTCAGCATTTGCTAGATATGGTCCGTGCATACCAGGCAGCAGTGCTCCCAATGCAGGGGCGGTGAGAAGGACACCGGTTCCTTCGGGACCCCTAGGTCTGTGTGCTGTTGGACCCTTTTGATGTTGGGGATGAGGTAGCGGCGGGAGAGCTTCTGCGGCAGCGGGTCCGCCTAGATTGCCTTGTTGCATGAATTATTGCATCATCTGCTGCATCATCTCACACATCATGTGTTGCATCGCCTGTAGACTTGTTGGGCTTGGCTGAGTCAACAAGTCCCTAGGCGGTGGCACTATGTTGTTTTGATTTGTCGTGGACGGCGTGTTGTTGATGACAGTAGGGAGAGAGGAAGCGTCGATTGTGTTGTTCATAATGTCATCCGACATCTTTTTGTATGTTTTGAAATGCTTCCCACAGACGGCGCCAATGTTTGGGCAATTCCTAAATGGTATGCTGATGCAGCTTTCGAGATCTCCCCTCCTAGATCCTGCAAGACCAGAACACAGATCAGAGGAAGCCAGGGGTGTTCCCGGCGTGAACACTCCGACGCTCAAGTTAGTATACGAGACTTTTAGGAGGAGGATGGAATGAGGACGAGTTAGTTCGGTTTGGGGATGCATACCTGGTCCGTATTTATAGATGAGCGAGGGGTGCAGTCGGGAGTCTTGTGATTTGGTACACAGGTTGGACTAGGAAGCTTACTTAGAGGAGGGATCCCTGGGATGTAAATCCTGTCTTTCGGATTTCGCGGGATTTGGGGGAGGTCCCCAGAAAGGACAATATTCTGACATGGCAGGTTGCCAGCTTGGCAGCTGTCATGTGTTAGAGTTCCCTAACACTTACCTATATTAATTCATAAATTATAATATGTTTAAGTATAATTTCTTGCTTTTAAAACTGGGTAAAGGCCTCGAGAATCAGTGAGAGGAATGAAATGCACGCTAAATAGGTTTGTAAAATAGTGCATTTTTTCTAAATCCTCCTAATTTAAGAAATCTGACTGTTTTTGCCAACTTAAGAACTTTGAAAACTATTTTTTGACTTCATAAGAATGACTATTCTCAGGAAAAGGCTATTTTGGAAGTCTAAAAATAAAACTTTACATCTCAAAAATGCATAGTATGATATTTTCCAAATTTAACCTATTTGAAAATTTTAAAGTAATAACTTCAGCAATCTAACACGTGTTACATTCCAATGATTTCAAAAAATTCTTACTTCAGAACTCTGAGGTTGTAACTTCAAACTTTTAAAATTTGAGATTTTCTTAGCTTACCTATATTAATTCATAATTTATAATATATTTGAGTACAATTTCTTGCTTTTAAAACTAGGAAAAAGCCAAGAGAATTTTCTTGAGAAATGAAATTCACTCTAAATACATTTATAAAATAATACATTTTTTCTAAATACTCAAAGTTTCAGAAATGTAATTTTTTTTCAACTTTAGAAATTTTAAAATTGCTTTTAGACTTCTAAAGAATGACAATTCTTAGCAAAAGATTATTTTAGAAGTCTGAATATCAAATATTAGACCTTTGAAATGAGCAAGGTGGAATTTTTCAAAATTTAGCCTATTTTAAATTCGAAAGTAATAACTTCAACATTCTAATATGCACTCAAATCCAATCATTACAAACATTTCCTACTTTAGAACTCTAAGGTCCTAACTTCAGACTTTTGAACTTCAATGTTTTTCTAGCTTACCTACATGAATTCACCAATCCAACAAATATGAGTAGAATTTCTTGCTTTTAAAATTGGGAAAATGATAAGAGAATCATCTAGAAGAATGAAATATGCTCTTAATATGTTTATAAAATAATACATTTCTTCTAAATCCTCGTAGTTTCAAAAATCTAATTTTTTTAGGCAAATTAAAAACTTAGAAAATGGTTTCCAGACTTTTGAAGATCGACAATTCTCAACAAAAGATTATTTCAAAAGTCTAAACATAAAACTTTATGCCTCTGAAACATGCAAGATGAAGATTTTCCAAATTTAGCCTATTTAGAATTATGAAGTAATAACTCTAATGCTCTTATACGCTTACATTACATCATTTCAAACATTGCCTGCTTAAGAAATCAGAGGTCATAACTTCTAACTTCTGAAATTCTAGATTTTCTTAGCTTTTATTTACTTTAATTCAACATTTTCAATAGGTTTGAGGGCAATTTCTTACTTCTAATAGCACAAAAAAGCCAAGAGAATCACCTAGAGAAATCAAATGCACTCTAAGTACGTTTGTAGATTAATACATTTTTTCTAATCCTCATAGTTTCAAATTTTTGATTTTTTTGGGCAACTTAAATACTTTGAAAATGACTTTCAGCTTTTGAAGATGGATAATTCTCAGCAAAATTCTATTTCAGAAGTCTTAACATAAGAATTTACACCTATAAAAGGTGCAGGATATAAATTTTCCAAATTTAGCCTATTTCAAAATTATAAAGTAATAACTCTAGCATGCTTATATGCTTACATTGCATCATTTCAAATGATGCTTACATTTCATCATTTCAAATGTTACCTACTTAAGAAATTAGAACTCGTAACTTCTAACTTTTGAAATTTGAGATTTACTTAGCTTACCTACTCTAATTCAACAATTACAATGGGTTTGAGTACAATTATTTACTTTGAAAAGTGATAAAAGACCAAGAGAATCGCCTAGAGAAATCAAATGCACTCTGAGTATATTTGTAAATTAATACATTTTTTCTGAATCCTCGTAGTTTCAAAAATCTAATTTTACTTGATAACTTAAAAACTTTGAAAATGGTTTTCAAACTTTTGAAGATCGATAATTATAAGGAAAAGACTAGTTTAGAAGTCTGAACATAAAACTTTATAGCTTTGGAGGGTGAAGGATGTAATTTTTCCAAATTTAGCCTATTTCAGAATTATGTAGTAATAACTCTATCACTCTTGTATGCTTACATTACATCATTTCAAATGTTGCCTACTTAATAAATCAAAGGTTGTAACTTTAGATTTCTAAAATTCAAGATTTTCTTAGCTTACCTACTTTAATTCAACATTTGCAATTGGTTTTGAGTATAATTTCTTACTTTTAAAAGAGCGAAAAGGACAAAAGAAACACCTAGAGAAATCAAATGCACTCTGAATACGTCTGTAAATTAATACATTTTAAATAAATCCTCACAGTTTTAGAAATCTGATTTTTTTCTTTTTTGAAAATTTCAGAAATTTGAAAATGATTTTCAGACTTTTGAAGCATGACAATTCTAAGCGAAAGAATATTTCAGCAGTCTGAACATAAAACTTTAGACCACTTAAACAAGCCAGATGCAATTTATCCAAATTTAGAATATTTCAAAATTCTAAAGTAATACTTTGAATACTCTGATATGCATTACATTCTAATCTTTTCAAACATTGTCTTGTTTAGAACTCTGAGGTCATAACTTTATACTTCTAAAATTTAAGATATTTTTAGCTTTCCTATATTAATTCATAATTTACAATATGTTTGAATGCAATTTCTTGCTTTGAAAACTGGGATAAGGTACTTTAATTCAACATTTACACTTGGTTTGAGTAAAATTCCTTACTTTTAAAAGCAAGAAAAGGCCAGAAGAATAACCTAGAGAAATCAGATGCACTCTAAATACGTTTGTAAATTAATACATTTTTCATGAATCCTCATAGTTTTAGAAATCTGATTTTTTTTTTGCAATCTTCAAAACTTTGAAAATGATTTTTGCACTTTTGATGAACACCAATTCTCAGCAAAAGACTATTTGAGCAATCTAAATGTAAAACTTTAAACCTCTTAAATGCGTAGGACACAATTTATCCAAATTTAGCATCTTTTAGAATTCTAAAGTAATAACCTCTCCACTCTAATACTAGTTACATTCCAATCTTTTCAGACATTGTTTACTTTAGAACTCTAAGGTTGTAACTTTATCCTTCTGAAACTTGAGATATTTTTAGCTTACCTATATTAATTCACAATTTACAATATGTTTGAGCTCAATTTCTTGCTTTTAAAACTGGGAAAAGGATTAGAAAATCAGCTAGAGGAATGAAAGACACTCTGAATATGTTTGTAAAATAGTACATTTTTTCGTAATCCTCCTGATTTAAGAAATCTGATTTTTTTTGGCCAACTTAAGGACTTTGAAAATAATTTTTTAACTTCATAAGAACTGTTATTCTCTACAAAAAGCTATTCTAGAGGTTTGAACATTAAACTTTACATCTCAGAAACACACAATATGATATTTTTAAAATTTAGCCTATTTAAGAATTTTGAAGTAACAACTTCAGCACTCTGATACTTGTTACATTTAAATTGTTTCAAACATTGCCTACTTCAGAACTATAAGGTTGTAACTTCATACTTCTTAAATTTGAGACTATGTTAGCTTACCTATATTAATTCACAATCTACAACATGTTTGAGTAATATTTCTTGCTTTTAAAACTAGGAAAAGGACAAGAGATTCATCTAAGGGAATGAGATGCACTCTGATTACATTTGTAAAATAATATATTTTTTTTGAATACTCAAAATTTTAGAAATCTAATTTCTTTCCAACTTCAGTACTTTTAAAATGGTTTTCAAACTTTTGAAGAACTAAAATTCACAGGAAAAGAAGAATTTTAAAGTGATAACTTTAGCACTTTGATACACATTACATTCCAATCATTACAAACATTTCCTACTTCAGAAGAAGTCGTAACATCAGACTTTTGAGCTTCAATATTTTCTTAGCTTTCCCACATTTATTCACCTTTTACATTATGTTTGAGTAAAATATCTTGCTTTTAAAACCAGGAAAAGGCTAAGAGAATTATCCAGAGGAATGAAATGCACTTTGAATACATTTGTAAAATAATAGATTTTTTCTAAATCCTTGTAGTTTCAGAAGTCTTATTATTTTTGGGCAACTTAAAAACTTTGAAAATAGTATTCAAACTTTTGAAGATTGATAATTCTCAACAAAAGACTATTTTAGAAGTCTGAACATAAAGCTTTATACCTTTGAAACATGTAGGATGCAATTTTTCCAAATTTATCCTATTTGAGAATTATGAAGTAATAACTCTAGCACTCTTATATGCTTACATTACATCATTTGAAACATTGCCTACATAAGAAATCAGAGGTCATAACTTTAGACTTTTAAAATTTGAGATTTTCTTAGCTTACCTACTTTAGTTCAACATTTACAATAAATTTGAGTACAATTTCTTACTTTAAAAAGCATGAAAAAGCAAAGAGAATCACCTAGAGAAATCAAATGTACTTAGAATACTTTCATAAATTATAATATTTTTTTGAATCCTTCTAGTTTCAAAAATCTGATTTTTTTAAGCAACTTAAAAACTTTCAAAATGATTTTTAGAATTTTGAAGATTGATAATTCTCAAAAGACTATTTTAGATGTCTAAACAAAAAACTTTGCACCTTTGAAATGTATAGGATGCAATTTTTTCAAATTTAGCCTATTTCAGAATTATGAAGCAATAACACTAGCATTCTTATATGCTTACATTACATCATTTCAAACATTGCCTACTTAAGAAATCAGAGGCCGTAATTTTAAACTTCTTAGCTTACCTACTTTAATTCAACATTTACAGTAGGTTTGAGTACAATTTCTTACTTTTAAAGCACGAAAAGGCCAAGAGAATCACCTAGAGAACTCAAATGCACTCAAAATATGTTTTTAAATTAATATAATTTTTCTAAATCCTCAAAATTTCAAAAATATGAATTTTTTGGGCAAGTTAAAAAATATGAAAAAGGTGTTTAGGCTTTTGAAGATTGATATTTCTCAACAAAAGAATATTTCAGAAGTCTGAACATAAAACTTTAAACCTCAAAAACATGCAGGATATAATTTTTCAAAATATAGCCTACTTCAGAATTATGAAGTAATAACTTTAGCACTCTTATACGCTTACATTACATCATTTCAAATGTTGCCTACTTAAGAAATTGCCTACTTAAGAAATTATAGGTCACAACTTCAAACTTCTGAAATTTGAGATTTTCTTAGCTTACTGACTTTAATTCAACATTTACAATTGGTTTGAGTACAATTTCTTACTTTTAAAAGTGCGAAAAAGCCAAGATAATCACCTAGAGAAATCCAATGCACTCTAAATATGTTTGTAAATTAATATATTTTTATTAATCCTTATAGTTTTAGAAATCTGATTTTTTTTGAAAACTTTAGAACTTTGAAAGTAATTTTCAGACTCTAAAGAAGGACAATTCTCAGCAAAAGACTATTTTAGTAGTCTAAACATAATACTTTAGACCTCTTAAACACGTAGGATGCAGCTTGTCCAAATTTAGAATATTTGATAATTCTAAAGTAATAACTTCAGCACTCTGATATGCAATATATTCCAATCTTTTCAAACATTATCTTATTTACAACTTCGAGGTCATAACTTTATACTTCTGAAATTTAAGATATTTTTAACTTACCTATATGTATTCCCAATTTACAATATGTTTGAGCACAATTTATTACATTTAAAACTAGGAAAATGCACTCTTAATACATTTAAAAAGGCTTAGAGAATCAGTTAGAGCAAAGAAATGCACTCTTAATACATTTGTAAAATAGTGTAATTTTTCAAAATCCTCCTAATTTAAGAAAACTAATTTTTTGGCCAACTTAAGAACTTTGAAAATAGTTTTTCAACTTTGTAAGAACAACTATTCTCAGCAAAACGCAATTTTAGAAGTCTAAACATAAAACTTTACATCTCACAAGCGCACAGTGTGATATTTTCAAATATTAGCTTATTTAAGAATTTTGAAGTAATAACTTTAGCACTTGAATACATGTTACATCCAAATCATTTTAAACATTGCCTACTTCATACTTCTAAAATTTGAGATTTTGTTAGCTTACATATATTAATTCATAATTTACAACATGTTTAAGTACAATTTCTTGCTTTTAAAACCACAAAAAGGCTAAGAGATTCATCTAGAGGAATGAGATGCACTCTAAATATGTTTATCAAATAATAAATTTTTTCTAAATCCTAGAAGTTTCAAAATTTTGAATTTTTTTGCCAACTTCAGTACTTTTAAAAGGGTTTTTTGATCTCTAAAGAACTAAAATTCTCATCAAAAGATTATTTTAGAAGTTTGAAAATAAAACATTTGACCTTTGAAACATACAGGATGGAATTTTTCAAAATTTAGCTTATATCATAATTTTGAAGTAATAACTTCAGCACTCTGATACACGTTACATTCTGGTCATTACAAACATTTCCTACTTTACAATTCTGAGGTCGTTGCTTTAGACTTCTGACCTTTGATATTTTTTTAGCTTAACTACATTAATTCACCTTTTACAATATGTTTGAGTAGAATATCTTGTTTTTAAAACCAAAAGAAGGCAAAGAGAATCATCTAGAGGAATGAAATGTACTCTCAATACATTTGTAAAATATTTCATTTTTTGTGAATCTCATATTTTCAAAAATCTAATTTTTTGTGCAGCTTGAAAGCTTTGAAAATAGTTTTTAGACTTCTGAAGATAGATAATTCTCAGCAAAAGACTATTTTAGAAGTCTAAACATAAAATTTTACACCTTTGAAATGTTCATGATGCAATTTTTCAAAATTTAGCCACTTTCAGAATTATGAAGTAATAACTTTAGCCCTCTTATATGCTTACATTACATCATTCCAAACATTTAACTCTAAGATTTTTTTAGCTTACCTACTTTAATTAAACATTTATAATATGTTTGTATACACTTTTTACTTTTAAAAGCAAGAAAAGGCCAAGGGAATCATCTAGAGAAATCAAATGCACTCTGAATATGTTAGCAAATTAACACATTTTTTATGAATCCTCATAGTTTTAGAAATCTGATTTTTTTTTTTTTGCAAACTTCAAAACTTAGAAAATGATTTTATGACTTCTGAAGAATGCCAATTCTGAATAACAGACTATTTGAGCAATCTGAGCATAAAATTTTAGACTTCTTAAAAGTGCAAGAGACATCTTATCCGAATTTAGCATATTTTAGAATTCTGAAGTAGTAATCTATGCATTCTGATACGAGTTACATTCCAATTTTTTCAAACATTGTCTACTTTAGAACTCTGAGGTTGTAACTTTTTCCTTCTGAAATTTTAGATATTTTTGGCTTACTTATATTAATTCAAAATTTACAATACGTTTGAGTATAATCTCTTATTTTTAAGATTGGGAAAAGGCTTAGAGAATTAGTTAGAGGAATGAAATGCACTCTGAATACATTTGTATAATAGTACGTTTTTTATGAATTCTCATAGTTTTAGAAATTTGATTTTTTTTTTGCCAACTTAAGAACTTTGCAAACTATTTTTTGACTTCGTAAGAAAGACTATTCTCAAGCAAAAGACTATTTAGAAGTCTGAACATAAAACTTTATATCTTAGAAATGCGTAGTATGATTTTTTTCAAATTTAGTCTATTTTAGAATTTCTAAGTAATAACTTCAGCACTCTGATACATGTTACATTCCAATCATTTCAAACATTACCTACTTCAGAACTCTAAAGTCGTAACTTCAAACTTTTTAGATTTTAGATTTTCTTAGCTTACCTATATTAATTCACAATTTACAGCATGTTTGAGTACAATTTCTTACTTTCAAAACCTAGAAAAGGCCAAGAAAATCATCTAGACGAATGAAATTCACTCTTAATACATTTGTAAAATCATACCATTTTTCTGAACCTTAAAGTTTCAGAAATCTAATTATTTTTTGCCAAATTTAGAACTTTTTAAATGTTTTTAGACTTTTGAAGAACGATAATTCTCAGCAAAAGATTATTTTAGAAGTCTGAACATCAAACATTAGACCTTTGAAAGGCGCAAGATGAAAATTTTCAAAATTCAGCCTATTTCAAAATTCTATAGGAATAACTTCTGCACTCTGATACGGGTTAAATTGCAATCATTATAAACATTTCCTACTTAAGAAATCAAAGGTAGTAACTTTGGACTTCTGAAATTTGAGATTTTCTTAGCTTACCTACTTTGATTCAACATTTACAATAGGTTTGAGTACAATTTCTTAATTTTAAAAGCGCGAAAAGTCAAAAAGAATCACCTAGAGAAATCAAAGGCACTTAGAATACGTTTGTAAATTAATACATTTTTTATGAATACTCATAGTGTAAAATTTTTGGTTTTATGGGCAACTTATAATCTCTAAAAATGGTTTTTAGACTTTTGAAGATCAATGATTCTCAGCAAAAGACTATTTCAGAAATCCAAAGATAAAACTTTACACCTATGAAACGTGTAAGATGCAAGTTTTTCAAATTTAGCCTATTTCAGAATTAAGAAGTAATAACTCTAGCAATCTTATACGCTTACATTACATCATTTCAAATGTTGCCTACTTAAGAAATTAGAGGTTGTAACTTCAGACTTTTCAAATTCAAGATTTTCTTAGCTTACCGACTTTAATTCAACATTTACAATTGGCTTGATGATAATTTCTTATTTTTAAAAGCTCAAAAAGGCCAAAATAATCACCTAGAAAAATCAAAAGCACTTTGAATACATTTGTAAATTAATACAATTTTTATGAAGCCTCATGTTTTAGAAATATGATTTATTTATTTATTTGCAAACTTCAGAACTTTGAAAATAATTTTCAGACTTTTGAAGAATGGTAATTCTCAACAAAAGACTATTTCATCAGTCTGAACATAATACATTAGACCTCTCAAACACGCATGACGCAATTTATCCAAATTTAGAATATTTCAGAATTCTAAAGTAATAACTTTAACACTCTGATATGCAATACATTCCGATCTTTTCAAACATTGTCTTATTTGAAACTCTAAGGTTGTAACTTTATACGTCTAAAATTTAAGATATTTTTAACTTACTGTTTGGGTTGTCCCAAACGGAATGCTGATCTGGCTCTCGAGAAGATCCTGCCTAGAATCCTGCAAGATAGAGAAAA
>JAYJMB010007618.1:0-10057 GCA_036873735.1 Pouteria campechiana
ATATTTAGGAATCAAATAGGTGCAAAAGATGAAGTATTAGGAGAATAAAATATGACATTTTGCATTCTCATCATCCTCCGAGAGTAGTCCCTCTCATCCATCCTCTGAAGAACCTTTCCCTCCAGGCGAGACTGTCCCTCTTGTCTCCGAATCCTTATCGGTTCCCTCTATGGCCATAGTGCCTTTTGTGTCTAGCACTGTATCGACTAGTGCTTTCGATTCTTTTCCTTCTTTTAGTAATTCTGAATCCGTGTCTCTGGCTCCCTTATCAGTTTCTGCGGCCCCCCTTGATCCCGTGCGGCTGACTTCTGTTGCAACGGCTCTGACTATTCCAAGCACATCTGTTGCGGTAGATGCAGCTCTTGTTGTTTCGGAGTCGTTGTCCTCAACCGAGGCGGCTACATTTATGCCTGCTTTCTCATCATCAGCGTCGATGTCTTCGGGTGCGGTTGTAGGATCAAGGTCTTCTTCCTCTTTCGCTGGTATTTTTTTTTGGTAGACTTTTATTCGACTTCTTTTTTGTTCTTGTAGGCTTGTTTTCGTCCGATCGTTTGGCCAGTGCAATGAAGCGTCCTTATGCCGGTCTGACCTTGGCTCCGTTCACTCAGCATCTCCGTGGCAAGGCTTCTAGCACTGGTGGCCTTGTTTTCGATCTAGGTGATGCTTCTTCTCAAGAGATGGCAGCTCCGCCGAGTCGGGCGTCTTCTCGGCCTTCAACACCTGCTAGTGTGGCTCCTAGGGTGGCAGGGTTGATTACTTCTCTGCTGGAGAATCCTCGGCTGGCTGCCACCTTCGTCACCAAGTTAGCATGCTCTGCGGACCAGTCTCGGTATCCTGACATGCCATGAGAGGATCTTCTCGAGGAGTCCTCATTGGGAGTGATTCGTCACTCTCTAGAGCAGCAAAGCTTCATCAACTGGATGCGGCTTATCATACAGCAGCTCGGTCTTACTCATGATGAATTGTGGATCCGGACTGAGCGCTTAGAGGAGGCGGAAGAGGAAGTCAACTACTGGCACCGGTGCTCCCAGTTTATAAAGAATGATCGAGATCGGATGATTGCGGAAGCTATAGCTTTGAAGGAGGATCTGAAAGAGGAAAAAAATCACTTTCGCGACTTAGAGGAAACTGCCTCTGCTCTTTGGGCCAATGAGGATCTTTTAAGAGTGGAATGTGCGGCTGCGGAGTCAAGGTTATGGCAGGCAGAGGCTGATTTGTCTCAACTACGGATTGATCGCGATCGTGCATTTTCCGTATCCAGGTCTAAGGAGAAGCATCTTGCTCATGTTCAAGCCGAGTCTGCCGAGCGAGAGTAGGAGCTTCACGAATGGGTAGCCATTTTGGAAGGCAGGGAGGCAGCCTTGCATTAGGAGATTGCATTATTGAAGGAAGGGCATGTTACCGCTCTTTCTCAGGTTCGTCAACGGCGGCTGGAACAGTTAGTTGAGGATCTTGAGTGTTAGGAATTGCTCCTTCAACATGTAGTAGATTGTTGTAAGAAGTCGTTTGAGTATTGTAAAAAGAAGGTAGCTAGAAAATTTCCTAGCCTTGACTTAGATGATATTTCTCCAGATGGGGAGAATATGTAACCTTTTTTGGCCATTTTGCCAAGTAAAATACAATTTTGGCTGTTCTCTCAACGATTTTGCGTACGAAATCTTTCTCAAGTGTGATTATTTCTAAGGTTGAGAGGTTTCATCCTACAAAAGCTTTTCCTCATCGGTTCTATTTCTACGGAACTTCTTTCTCTAAGGTCCTATCTGTGCGAAGCCGATGGCCTTATAACCTTTTCTTGAGTTTGGTGGTTCCATTTCTGCGGAACTTCTTTTCCTTCGGTTTCGTGTTTGCTGAGCCGATGGCCCTATAACCCATTTTGGGGTTTGGTGGTTCCGTTTCTGTGGAACTTCTTTTACTATGGTTCCATTTCTGCAGGACCGATGGCCCTATAACCCGTTCTAGGGTTTGGTGGTTCCGTTTTTGTAGAACTTCTTTTCCTTCAGTTCCGTGTTTGCGGGCCGACGGCCCTATAACCCGTTCTGGGTTTGGCGGTTTCATTTCTGTGGAACTTCTTTCTCTAAGGTCCCATCTATGCGGGGCCGATGGCCTTATAACCCTTTCTAGAGTTTGGCGATTCCATTTCTGTGAAACTTCTTTCCCTTCAGTTCCGTGTTTGTAGAGCCGATGGTCCTATAACCCGTTCTGGGGTTTGGCGGTTCCGTTTCTGTGGAGCTTCTTTTGCTACGATCCCGTTTCTGCGGGACCGACGGCCCTATAACCCGTTCTGGGGTTTGGCAGTTCCGTTTCTGTGGAACGTCTTTCGCTATGGTCCCGTTTCTGCGGGGCCGATGGCCCTATAACCCATTTTGGGGTTTGGCGGTTTCGTTTCTGTAGAGCCGATAGCAGACGAATCTTAAAAAAAACTAACTTGTATGATTTATTGCTTTGCATAAAAGGAAGAGCCCTCTTCATACAGAAATGAAAGAAAAATCCTAAAATAAGTATTATTGATAATTCTCTACTGATAGTACCTCCTTAGATGTTTGACATTCCAGGTTCATGGGATGTCTTTTCCATTGAGCCTTTATAGTCGGTAGGCCCCATTTTCTATTGCTTCCTTGACTCTGTATGGTCCTTCCCAGGAAGGTGAGAATTTTCTCTTCGTATAATGGGGTTGCTTACCGAGGCTTCTCGAAGGACTAGATCTCCTTCCTTGAAACTTCTTTGCCTGACCTTCTGGTCATGGTATCGTTTGACTTGTGTTTGTTGCCTTGCGATCCTGACTTGAGCATTGATCCTTGTTTCTTCCAATAGGTCTAGATTAGCTTCCAGCACCTCTTTGTTGGTTTGCAGGTCGAAGTGGCCTGTTCTAGCGGAGGGTATTTGGAGTTCTACGGGTATCACGGCTTCAGATCAGTATGTCGGCATGAACGGAGTTTCGCCCGTGGATCTTTTAGATGTCGTCCTCAGGGCCCACATTATTCTTGGTAGTTCTTGGTACTAACTGATTCCGGAGCCTTATATTTTTTTTCTTAGGCTTGTAACGATGTTCTTATTTATGGCTTCTGCTAGCCCATTTGTCTGAGGGTGTGCTATTGAGGAAAATTTGAATGGTTTGCTTCCGAATTGGGTTCCATTATCGGTGATAAGTATTCCTGGGACCCCAAATCTGCACATGATGTTTCCCATTAGGAAGTCTGTTGCTTATTTTGTGGAGATGAACCTGGTGGCTTTGGCCTCTGCCCACTTCGTAAAGTAATCAACGGCGACAAATATGTACTTCTTTCTTCCTACTGCCGGTGGGAATGGGCCCAGGATGTCCATCCCCCACTGATAGAAGGGCTAGGGGGTGTTAATGGTGTACAGTTTTGTTGCTGAAAGACGGGGAATGCTTGCGTGCTTTTGGCAATTTTTGCATTTTCTCACATACTCCTTTGAATTTTCTGCCATGGTTGGCCAGTAGTACCCTGTCTTACTGTCTTGAAGGCCAGGGTCTTTGTGCCTGTATGGTTTGAGCATTCTCCCTCATGTATCATCTTCAGGATTTCTTGGCCTTGTTTATTGGAGACACACCGAAGGTATGGGTGTGAGTGCCCTTTTTTGTACAAATTGTTATCCAAATACACAAATTTGGCAGCGAAGCGCATCAGCTTTTTAGCCTCGAGTGGATCCATTGGCTTTTCTCCTTTTCTTAGGTAAGCGTGGATGGGGTCCATCCAGGATGCCTCTGAGTCTTCCACTATCATTTCTTCGGCCTCCGATATGCTTGGTTCTGTGAGATGTTCGATCAATATGGTTCTCTGGGGGAAGAAATAAGTTGCCGTGATTAGTTTTGACAACATATCAGCATGCTTATTTTTCTCCCTCTGCACTTGGAGGACTTTGGTGTTGTGGATCCATTCTATTGCAATTTTGGCTGCTGAGAGGTATTGTTTCATCAACTGTTCCTTAGCTTCATATTCTCCAGAAAGTTGCTTCACAATAAGCTGAGAGTCGCTGTGGATAGTCAAATTATGAATTTTGAGCCTGTGCGCCAACCTGAGTCCTGCTATCAAAGCTTCGTATTTAGCACCATTGTTGGTGATGGAAAAGTCAAATCGTATTGCATATTTGATTCGGTTTCCCTCTGGGCTTTGTAGTACGAGTCCTGCTCCTGCTCCTTCTTTGGAAACGGAGCCGTCTACATATAGTTTCCACTCTGGTTCTGTCACTGGGTCTTTTTGCTTTAGGATTAATGCTCTCTGGCGAGGAGGTGTGGTTTCTAAGGGAGTATTCTCTGATGAGTTCAGCATCTCTTCAGGTTCTTCTGATTTAACACATTTTATGATGAAGTCTGCCAAAATTTGCCCCTTGATTGAGGTCCTGGGTGTGAATTCAATGTCAAATTCGCTAAGCTCTATGGACCATTTGACAAGGCGACCGAAGAGTTTCATCTTTTGGAGTACTTGTTTTAGTGGGTGCTCTATGTAGACTTGGATCCGGTGCCCTTGAAAGTAGGATCGAAGTCTCCTTGCCATAATTATGAGCGCGTATGCGATTTGCTCCACGGTGGGATATCTGATTTCGGCTCCGACATGATCTTGCTAACATAGTATATGGGCTTTTGTTGTTGACCGTATTCTCTGAATAAAATGGCTTCGATAGTCTCGAATCCGGCTACAAGATAGAGAGAGAGGGTTTCTCCCCTTTTAGGGGCACTTAGTAAAGGGAGGGAGGCGAGGTATACTTTAAGTTCTTTGAAGGCCTCCTGTGTTTCTGCGCTTATTTCATTTTTGCCTGGATCTACAGTTGCCTCTCTGCGGAGAGCTTTGAAGAATGGGAGGCTTTTTTCGGCGGATTTTGAAAGGAACCTGTTGAGTGTTGTTAACCTCTCGGTCAGTCATTGAAGATCTTTAATATTTTTAGGCGCTGCCATGTCTCGGATGGCTTGAATCTTTTTGGATTTGCCTCAATGCCTCTCTAGGATATTAAGAAGCCCAATAGCTTTCCTAATTCTACTTCGAATGCGCATTTTTGGGGGTTCAACTTCATTCTGTGGTCTCGGAGGGTTTTGAAGGTTCCTTTAGGTCTTGAACGTGGTGGGTTTTGATTTTGCTTTTGACCACCATGTCGTCAACATATGCTTCCATATTTCTTCCCAGTTGATGTTTGAATATACTGTTTATCATCCTCTAATAGGTTGCCCTTGCATTCTTCAAACTGAATGGCATTACCTTATAATAGAATGTTCCTACATCTGTGATGAAGGCTGTTTTTTCCTGGTCTGGCTCGTGCATCCGGATTTGATGATATCCGGAGAAAGCGTCCATAAAGGAGAGTATCTCATGACCTGATGCAGAGTCTACTAGCTGGTCGATGTTGGGAAGAGGGTAACTGTCCTTTGGACAGGCTTTGTTTAACATTGTAAAATCCACGCACATGCGCCATTTGCCGTTTGCCTTTCTTACTATTATTGCATTGGCAAGCCATTCCGGATAATGTATGAGTCTGATGAACCCTGCTTCAAGGAGTTTGTTTACTTCTATCGCAATGGCTTCCTTCTTTTCTAGGGAAAAAAGTCGCTTCTTTTGCCTCATTGGTTTGTGGTTGTCATTCACCGCTAGTTTAAGGGAGGTGATTGATGGGTCTATTCCGGGCATATCTGAGGGTTCCCATGCGCATACATCTGCATTCTCCCTTAGCAGGTCGACCAGTTCCTCCTTTAGTGGTGATTTTAGGGCGAAGCTGATTCGGATAATCTTTTCTTCGGATCCGTTTGGCAACGGGACCGTGACCAGAGGCTCTATCGGCTCGTTACGGGTGATTTGTTGTTCGTCCCTGTTATCCATGGTGTCTATCTGCATGCTTTTCGACATTAATTCCTTCATTGAGATTTTGTAACATTCTTGGGTGATCTTTCTATTGCTTGTGGCTATACCTTTTCCGACTGGAAATTTAATTGCAAGGTGGTAACTGGATACGACAGCTTTCATCTTATTGAGGCCTGGGCGTCCCAAAATGAAGTTGTACGGTGATGGGATGTCGACTATCAGGAAATCTAGGTGGGTTGTTACTTTTTCTGGGTCATCTCCCATCGTAAATGAGAGGCTGATGACCCCTTCTGGAAAGACACCTTCTCCTGTGAGGCCGGTTAATCGCCCTACATAAGGTTGTAGCTCTCTCTTTGAGATCTTCATTTTTTCATAGCAATGGTAGAAGAGGATATTTGCCGAGGACCCGCTATCAACCATGATTCTTTTTACTTGGTAGTTCTGGATGACGGCGATATAACCACCACATTATTTTGGGGGTCTTCTCCATTTGGATTATCCTCTTGTGAGAAGATGATCGGAAAGTCTTCTTCTTCTCTCTTTCTTTTGGAGCTACTTTCCACTGTGTTTACTAGAGTAGGGGGATGGTTTACTGGGCCACCGGATATCACATTGATGGTTCCTACCGTGGGTTGATTATCTTCTATTGCAAGGTCTTTCTCTCTTTCTTCTCGCCCCCTACCCTTTTGATGCTTATCCTCCGCCTTTCTGGGATCATCGACCACATATTGTAGTAACTTCCATCTTTTGATGAGCTTTTCGATTTCTTCTTTTAGGATGCGACATTCATTAGTATCATGGCCAATGTCTTTGTGAAAAAGGCAGTATTTGCTTCGATCTAGATGGCTTCTTCTTTTGATCTTTGGTGAAGAGGGGACCTGGTATCCCTGTCTCTAGATTTTGTGGAGGACGTGGGTGGCAGAGCAGTTAAGAGTGTGCCTGGGAGTATCTCTGTTTGTTGCTGTTGTTTTACTTTTCCCGGATCCGTGAGCAGAAGATATTTGCCTGGATCTGGAATGACGTCGGCTGTGGCTTCTTTCCCTCCATGAAGGCGGGGATCGCAATCGGCTCCGTTGTCTTTTAACATCCTCTTCTCTGGTGCTTTCATCTGTGTCTATGTGTCGATTCAGCATCTCCAAGAGCTCCGAGTAGTCTCTTGGGGGCCATAAGTGTAGCTGGTATCTGACCTTCGGGTCTGCAATTCCACTTTGGAGTGCTACTGCCGCGATGTTGTGGTCTAGCTTTTCCACATCTAATGTATACCGATTAAATCTACTCATGTATTCACAGAGAGTCTCGTTCTCCCTTTGCTTTACCATCATCAATGACTTCACTATTCTTTTCTGCCTCCGTTGAGCAATAAAGCACTTCCGAAAGCGCTCTTCTAGATCACTGAAGGATTTGATGGATTCTGGTGTTAGATTTTGATACCAGGATAGGGTTGCTCCTTTGAGTGTCGGCGGGAATGCGCGACATTTAATGGCGTCGGAGACCCCTACAGGGTCATTTGACCATCGTATCTGGTGAGGTGATCTTCAGGGTCCGTGGTGCCGTCATAACCTTCCAGGGATGGCATTCGGAATCCTTTGGGAATTGGCTACTCCAGGATTTTTGGGCAAAAAGGGGAACGTTTTGCTGATGCTTGCTTCTCTGGCCATCCTTGGGTGTTCCATCATTCCAGTTTAGTGGCATTATCTTCTGGGAGTTTTTTTATCCCCGGGTGCGAAGATGCCTCTCTTTCCTGGCCATGGTCGACTTGCCTCTGGATTGGCTCCAAGATGGTATGGACGATATTTACCGAGTCGTTGGCCAGGATGCCCGTGGCTGGTTTTTTTTCCTACGTTTATCGAATGCGGTACTCACACATCAGGTAGTAATGTTCCTAATGCGGGGTTGGTGATGTGGACACCAGCTCCGTAAGGGTCTCTGGATCTGTTTGTTGGACCTTTCTGACATTGGGGGTGAGGCAGAGGTGGAAGAGCTTCCGCGGTAGGGGGTCCCCATGGATTGTTCCCTTGTTGTCGCATAAATTGTTGCATCATCTCACGCATCATGTGTTGCATCGCCTGTTGGTTTGTCAGGCCGGGTTGAGTCGGCAAGTTTTCAGGCTATGGCACTGTGTTGTTCTGGTTCGACGTGGACTGTGTTGTCGATGATTGCAGGGAGAGAGGGATCATTGTTTGTGTTTATAATGTCATCTGACATCTTTTAAAACTTTTTGAAACGTTTCCCACAGACGACGCCAATGTTTGGGCAGTTCCCAAATGGAATGCTGATGCAACTTTTGAAATCTTCCCTCCTTGATTCCTGCAAGACTAAAACACTAATCAGAGGACGCCTGGGGTGTTCCCAGCGTGAACACTCCGCCCTCAAGTTAGTATACGGGACTTTTAGAGGAAGAAAGGAATAAGAATGAGTGATTTGCCCCAGCGATGCATACCTGGTCCATATTTATAGATGAGCGGGGTGCACAGTTAGGAGTCTTGCGAGTCTATACACATGGCGAACTAAGAAGTCTACTTAGGAGAGGGATCTCTGGGGATGCACATCTTGACTTCGGATTTAGCGGGATTCGGAGAGATCCCTAAAAAGGGTAGTAGTCTGACATGGTGAGTTTCCAGCTCGATAGCTAATATATGTTAGAGTTCCCTAACAGATATCTTATGGGATCCTTTTGTGAATTCCATAGTCATTTTAATAGTTTTTATAATATATTCTTTTTAAGAATCAAAACTACCTATCTTATATAATTCTTTTACATGAATATTTAGGATTTTCCAATTCTCAATAGTTCTTTCTACGTTTTCATAAACTTATTCATTAGCATTTTGTACTTCTTTTAGAGACATTTGTTTAATAATACTATTTACTCCAAATAATTTTTCATCATTATCCTCGCCAGAGGAAGATGAACTAGCAAAAAATCTATGTAAAGCCATAATAAAGTTCTAGGTCAAGACTAATTACTCTCTTTAGGCAAAGTACCCTCAACAGTAGTCTTTCACTTAACGGGTTTCAAGCCTTTCTAAGAAACTTGAGACCAAAACCTTTTTGACTTTAATAGATTTTTGCAAATAAATCTTTAATAGCTCTGATACCAAATGAGGTTCAAGGAGGAGAATAATAGTATTTTATAATAGTATTTTAATTAGAGTCTAAGTATTCATAAATTTCCCAATCATAGTTTTCAGGAAACTCAGTTTGCATAGAATTATTTTTGTAAATGTCTTTTGGAATATCATTAAAATCTAAGAACAAGAAATTTATTTCTAAGAATAACTCAACAACATACTTATAGAGAAATAAGTAAAGAAATTTTTATTTATTATAAAGAAATATCATACATGAAAGAAACTTCAAACTTCTAGCTTGGACAGAAAGAGAGACTTCAAACTTCTCGATTTATGCTTTAAAAGAAAGACATGCCTTTTATTTATAGCGAAAAGGAACAGACTTCACACTAATTTAATTTCGGGCTTAACATCTTTTAAAATCTAAGACATTATTGGCACACACAATGTGGACTTCAAAATATTATAGTTCCGCATTATTACATTACAGACTTGACAAAAGAAAGGATGATAACACAAATTTAAGTGCCAGTTGTTGTTGATAAGAGAAAATCCTAGAATAGGAACTTTGAAGATAGTATCTTGCAGACACTTCTGAGAATAGTGAAAAGGATAAACTCTTGTCCACACTTTGTTAGGCTAGCTAATGCATATTATCGGTTGAAGGAACCTGCAACTTCAGTTTCATCTCATTCTGGCAGCTGACTAGAAAATAGTAATTCATAAGCTTTTACTCTTTGCTCCTTCTCATTTAACCATGGAAAATTTGTCTTTATATACATGTAAATGAGTTAAAGCTTAAGTTCAAATTAAATTAAATATTCTATGATGCCCAACTAAGCAAAGACATACTCACGTGAGTTTTAGCTTAAATCATTAAACTTTCAAGCCAAATGTCAAATTCCATTTTAACTTTCAAATTAACCACAGAGGAATAAAAAAGGCAAAAAGAAAGTTTAAATTGTGTTTTGATAGTATGCATTTAATAGAGAGTCTATGAAAAAGAAAAAAGTAATAATTGGAAATATTATTTGTTTGGGTCTCGCCCAAATCACTCTCCGAGAATCCTGTAAGACAGAAAAAACATCAAAGGGCATCAGGGGTGGTTGGTGGTGCTGTCGTGGGCACCCAAATTTAGAACCTTGCTCCAATCTAATTTTCTGTAGTAGTGTGAGTAAG
>JAYJMB010007621.1:0-10052 GCA_036873735.1 Pouteria campechiana
CCAAAGGGGCCAGTAAGTTTGGGATTGAAGGGAGCTCGTGTCTGCCTCCCCTTGACTGCATTGGTGAGGCCGATAGCTACAACCTTCTTCTATTTTGGGAGAGCAGAGATTCGGGCACGCCCAGTCTTTGGAGAGTTTGGAGTGGTATTGCAGACAAAGTTGTCACCAACGATGCTAGGAGAATGAGGGGAAATAGTTTTTCTCCTTTGCCTCCTATTCTTCTTATGCTTATTTTCAACCTCATTGTTGGGAGTTGAGTCAGAAGAAGTCACTTCTGGAGCCACAAGGGCAGGCTCCAATGCTGCTGGAACTGCCCTGGAAGTTGCCGATGTAGCCCCAGGTGAGGAAAAAAAAAGAGTCACATCCCTCTTATAGATGGCAGGTGTCGGGCCAGTCGACACCCCCTAATGAAGGAATGGGGAATACTCTTGTCAAAGTTGTGTGGGGTGTTGATAGTGAAGCCGCCACCTGGCAAAAATCCGAAAGCGAGTGAGGTTGCCATTTATCTTGAGAGAAGGAAGAGAGTGCAAAAAGAAATGACCGAAGATCTGTAAAGAGCAACAAAAGAGTTTGGTCAATTTTTATGAAAGAATAAAGTCTCTAAGATGCATTAGTATTACTTTTCCTTAGAGATGAAGGGTGGGATGTTCCACGTTGGTTTCACCATTTTGTATCAAGGACAAAAATGAGGAAGAAAAATGGGTAAATGGAATAACATCATAGGATTTGGTTGTCTTTTAAATAAATCAAGCAATTTTCATTTTTATTGATTTTCCTCAATTGATTACACTTGTCGTGTACATCAAAAAAATTGTATGTTCACATCCCAGACCACAAGTGGTCCTAATTATATCTCAACAATAGAGAAAACCCTTAATTAAAAGAAAAAGTACAATGCATCTTAGAAATCTAAAAATAAAACACACACTCTCTCTCAAAATAGATGCATGCTGTCTTTGGGATCGCTGAGCACATTGTGATGACTTGATATTTAGGAGATCGCCTCAAGTCAATGGGCGGATGGGATGACATGGTTCTAGACTAGGTTGCCAGACACTGGGTCAACTAGAAAATGGGTGTTTTGATCCAATTGGTTTGTCCTGGGTGAGATCAAGACTGGGTGATTTCTATTGTTTAGACTATAAGAAATCATAGAAATAGTATATATTTTGTGACCCAATTGGTATATCTCGAAAGGACTTAGGATCGAGTGATCTCTATTGTATTTAGACCTGAAAGAAATCAGAAGAAAATAGGTGACCTAAGTTTGGTTAAACCTTCTCTCATTGCCCATGAGAAGCTTAGGAAGATTGGGCCAAGTTAACTGGGTTTAGTTTGGCTCTCTCAATTACCCCTAAGAAGCTTAGGAAAAGTGGGCCAGATTTACTGGGTTTGGCTACTTTGATAAATGGTATATGCTAAGGTTTGACTTAGTAACTCGGTGAGTTATGACTCAATGACTCGGTCCTAGACTTAGGCTTTTGAATGAGTTGGTGAGTGGCGGTTGCTAACGTTTAACTTGGTGAGTCACGACTTAGTGACTTGGTCCTAGACTCAAGCTTTCGAATGAGTTGATGGATGGTGTTTTCCAATATCCTGTGGAAAACCATAAGCAAGCGATCTCTGCCGTTTATACTGTGAGAGATTGAAGATCCAGACTACATGAATTAAGCCTAATTATACTTTGAGTTAATTAAGTCTAATCACGGTTAACACTAATGATAGTGATTAATGTCAATGACAGTTCTTAGATGATGTCATTAATTTCCTGATTTATGGGGTAGTTACGTGGTTTAATCAGGATTCAAACAGGTTTTAATGTATTTAGAATGTCTAAATCAGTGTTATCTTGTTGTCTATTAGCCATATGGGGCCCACCATTACCATAGCATGGGTGAGACCCATGTATGTACCATGGTGGGGCCATGGCAAAGTGCCCTCAAGCACTAGAGAGATTACCAGTGGCCAAAGGCCACTGGTGTCAAGTGAGGCAATTGCCCCTTGAAGATTCCTTAAACTCCTCCCCCAAGCTCCAAGAGAATTCTCCTTTCAAAGGTTCTCTCTTCTTCCCCAAGAATCCTCCTTCTTCAAGAAGAGAGGGGGGGGTATTTATAGGCTTTAAGTCCTCTGGAGGGTAGTTTAGAAATTTTAAATCCAACATGGGGGCATTTTGGGCATTCCAGCTCCACCATTAGGGCGTTTTGGGGAACTCTTGACAATATACCTAGCTTCACTAGTGGGGGCATTTTGAGAATCTTAGCTCCACCATGGGGGCATCTTGGGGATTCCAGCTACACCATTGGGGCATTTTGGGAAATCATTTGAAAAATATGCCCAGCTTCACCAGTTGGAGCATTTTGGGAATTCCAGCTCCACCATAGGGGCATCTTGGGGATTCCAGCCCCCCCATTGGGGCATTTTGGGAAATCCTTTGGAAAATATGCCCAACTTCACCAATGAGGGCATTTTGGGAATTCCAACTCCACCATGGGGGCATCTTGGGGATTCTCCAGTGGGGGCATTTGGGAAATTCCAGCTCCACCATGGGGGCGTCTTGGGGATTCCAACTCCACCATTAGGGTATTTTGGGAAATCCTTTGGAAAATATGCCCAGCTTCACCAATGGGGGCATTTTGGGAATTTCAGCTCCACCATGGGGGCATCTTGGAGATTCCAGCTCCACCATTAGGGCATTTTGGGAAATTCTTTGGAAAATATGCCCAGCTTCATTAGTGGGGGCATTTTGGGAATTTCAGCTCCACCATGGGGGCATCTTAGGCATTCCAGCTCCACCACTAGGGCATTTTGGGAAACTAGAGCCTACCTTGTTCATGTCATCCATTATAGTGGGGCCCATGGTCTAATTTTCTGCCATGGATTTTATCTTAATCCCAACAATACTAAAGAGAATATTTAGTCTAGATGCAGTAAGGTAAAGAACAGATCTAATCATACTTCGATATTATTTTTTGATCTATAAGTTTACCCTTTATGTCTTTGTCCAGCCTTGTTGATGTGCTCATTGGAGTGCTTGTTGCCTTAATTTCTTCCATTTTGAACTTTTTTAGCATCTCTCTAGTATATTTGGATTAACAAATGTAGTTTCCATCATTTCTTTGCTTGATTTGCAATCAAAGGAAGTAGTTTAATTCTCCTATCATACTCATTTCAAATTCGGCCTGCATGATCTTTAAAAAGTCTAGACAAAGTCCTTATTAGTAGCTCCGAATATAATGTTATTCACATAAATTTGAACTATTAAGATATTCTTGTCAATATTTTTGATGAACTAGTTAGTATCAACTTTTCCTCTCTTGAATTTATGATCACTTAAGAATTTGCTCAGCCTTTCATACTAAGCTCTTGGAGCTTGTCTCAAACCATATAATGCTTTGGTGAGCTTATAGACATGATCGGGTTGATCATTATTTTCAAAACCAAGGGGTTGTTCTACATACACTTCCTCACTTAAATATCCATTTAGAAATGCACCCTTTACATTCATCTAAAATAATTTAAAATTCTTATAGGATTCAAAAGTGAGTAGCATTCTAATGGCTTCTAATCTAGCTATAGGGACATATGATTCTTCAAAGTTAATTCATTTTTTTTGGGAATACCTCGGAACAACTAGTCATGCCTTGTTTCTTACAATTAATCCACTCTCATTCATTTTATTTTTGAATACCTTTTTAGTTTCAATTACATCAAAATTCTTTAGTTTTGGAACCAATTCCCATACTTTGTTCCTTTCAAACTGGTTAAGCTCTTCTTGCATTGCAATGATCCAATTCTCATCATTTAAGGCTTGATCAATGCAAGTTGGCTCAAATGTAAAGATGAAAGCGTAATGACCACAAATATTTTGCATTAATCTTCTTATTTTGACACCATTATAAACATTTTCTATGATTTATTTTCTAGGATGAGAACTAATAAATCTCAAATTAGTAGAAGGTTGATAGGGAAAATTACCTACTTTTACCTCCTCCTTATTTTCTGAACTTAGGATATCTTTACAGTTTGTCTCATATTCTCGATCATTTAGTTTGAGCCTCTTCATATTAGTTGCAGTTTCATTTGTATCGCTATCACACTCATTTCTCAGGTTTACATTTGCTTCATCGAATTTAACATGTATAGACTCTTCTACAACCTATATCTCTTGATGTATACTCTAAATGCTCTACTATTAAAAGAGTAATTAAGAAAGATAACTTCATTCCTTTTTGGATTAAACTTTCCAAGATTATCTTTTCCATTGTTCAACATATATCATGAGCATCTAAAGGAATGAAAATATTAGATATTTGGTTTCCTTCCTTTCCAAAGCTCATATGGGGTTTTCTCTAAGATTGCTCTTATGATAACCCTATTCAGTACATGGAAAGCCTTATTAATTGCTTCTCCCTAGAATCTTTTGGACAGCTTACACTTATTCAACATGGTCCTTGTCATCTCCTAAATTGTCTGATTCTTTCTTTTTAGAACTCCATTTTGTTGAGGTGTTTTGGTGGATAAGACACTATGGTGAATTCCTTTTTCATCACAAAAGTCAATAAATTTTTTATTTTCAAATTCACCACCATGATCACTACGGATAGACACAATTGACATTTGTTTCTCATTTTGAACTAGCCTTGAAAATGTATAAAATATTAAAAATGCTTTATCTTTACTAGTCAAGGGAATCACCCATATGAATCTGGAGAAGTCATCCATGATCACATATAAATATCTTTTTCCTCCAAAGGTGACAACATCTAATGGTCCAAATAGATTCATATGTAATAATTCTAGAGGTCTAGATGTAAATACCTCAATTTTAGGATAGAAGGATACTTTGGTCTATTTGACAATTGACAGGATTTGCATATTTGATTTTTATCATAGTTTAGTTTTGGTAGACCAAGTACAAGATCCTTTTTCCTCAAAGATCTAATATTTGACATATCGATATATCCCATCCTTTTATGCCATACCCATGGATCATCTTAGACTCCAATTAAGCATTTTCCAATGATATCATCTAGCTATACTAGATAAATATTTCCATGCCTTTTTCTGTTGAGTAATAAATCATTATCTATATTGAATACATTACATGTAGATGATTCAAACACAACTTTGTGACCCTTGTCACATAATTGACTGATACTTAGCATATTTTGTTTGAGTTCTTCTAAATATAAGACATCCTCTATGTATACATTGAATAAATCATAAATTTTACCTATTCCTTTGATAAGGCCTTTGTCATTGTTGCCGAATGCAACTGTTCCTCCATTTATTGGCTCTAATTTTTTGAACAACTTCTTATTATTAGACCATGTTATCTAGCTTGATTTTAATGACGAACATTCTTAACTAAGTATATTTTGATGATGAGCAAAAGCATGAGTGAAATATTAAGGTACTAACATTTTGCTCTCAAGAATGTTGCAAAAAGATAAATCATACTCAACTTGAGAATAACCTTTATGATGATAAAAGGAAGACATAAAGAAAATGTTGTTTATAATATTAAGTAAATAAAATTTCATATATACTTAATTCAAGAAAAATAGAATCTAAAGTATTGAAGACATGCTTCAAAGCTAACGGAGAATCTTCAAAGTCCTTCTTGCATGGTTCAGAGAAAATTGCATTGCTACGGACATATCTTAATGAACTTTGGAGAAGACAGTTGAGGCTTTGGAAACTGATGTGATATGGCTCAAAAATATTTAGACAAGTGTCAAAGTCTTCACAAGTATTAGCGCACTTTAGAGAAAATTTAAATACTTTGGACAAGTCACAACATGATTTGGAAAAAATTGAAGAGCTTTGGAGAAGTTATGAAAATCTCGGAGATATCTCTATACACTTTGGAAACAACATAAAAAGCTTTAGAGATAATCAGTTATGCTTTGGAATAAACAAACATGCTTCAAAGAACCTGAAGTCACGTTTCGGAAAGAATTCAAACAATCTTCGGAAACAATGATCATGCTTCAGAGATTTTAAACCATGCTTCAGAGATGTTAATCAAGCTTCGGAGATGTTTGACCAAGGCTTCGGATTACTTTTCCGAAGGTAATATAAGTTTAGAAAATCTAAACTTCTCTCAATAAGTGACCAATGCAACTAAGAAGGATTACTATCACTTTGAAAAATCTGAAGAAAATAATTCAGATTATCCAAAATAATCAAGGCACCACATGTTCACTCATCTCTTTGGAACACTTGATACGAAAAGTGAACATTTGGAAAAGTCAGCGATAAAAGTAACAGACCGATACCAGAAGGCAGATAAAAGATAAGGTGAAGAAAAATATTTTCAAACTTTTGAATATCTGTCAAGATCAGCAATGGAAAAATCTCTCTCAACCTATAAAAGAGAGATTCAGAAGTAGAAGAAAAAACTAATTTGAATATTTTTCCAAACTTAGCTGATCACACAAAGAATATTCAAAATCTTCCTTCAAAAGTTCAACTTCAATGGGTACAACTCAGTCAGAGCTCTCAAAGTTCAAATCTCTACCCAATCAAGGAGTTTGAATCTCTTAGTCTTACTGTTTAATCTTTCACTTAGAATTCTTAATTTATGTATAAGTCTGCCTAAGTAAGAGGCATTAATCTTCACACTTTATTTTAGTGTTTGGAAACACAAGCAAAGTATTTGATGTTTATGTATAGAGATAACCAAGTAGGGAACTTGCTGAAAGGGTGTAAGTTTGTTGGTGAGCTTTGAAAAACTAATAGGTTGTGAAAGTTTCTGGTTAGCTTGAAAAACTAGTAAGTTTGTTGGTTAGCTTATTGTAAAACTAACATATATTTGATCAATTTGATCAAGGTATTAGTGAAACCTGAGCTCAGTAAAGAAGACTGATTCAAAGAAGTGGAGTAGGAACTCAAGAAGGGCCAAACCACTATAAAATCTTGTGCTGTTTATTATGTAATCTGTTTTATTTATTCTTTCAGCACCATAATCATTTGATTTGGGCAAAAAGTTTTAAAAGGTCAATTCACCCCCCCTCTTGAGCTACCATTACATAAGAGACCAATAAGTGGTATTAGAGCAAACTTCACTAGTTAAATTTTGATTACTAGTATATTAACTTGTGAAGAGATTCAAAATGATCGTTATGTTCCACAATACATCTGCTAAAGAACAATATACTTCCAGACCACCTCTATTTGATGGAACTAATTATGGGTATTAGAAAATAAGAATGTAAAATTTCTTGACTGCTATTGATTACCAGTTGTGGCTTGTAGTGAAAAATGGAAAGAATGTTACTAACACTAAAGACATATATACTACAGAGGATATACAAGCAGTAGAACGTGATACTAAGGCAAAGAACTGCCTCTACTATGCTTTAACCTCCTCTGAGTTTGAAAAGATTTCTACATGTGATTCTACTAAAGAAATCTAAGATAAACTTAAGGTAGCACATGAAGGTACAAACTAGATAAAAGAGACTAAGATAAATATTCTAGTGCAGGAATATGAAGCCTTCTCCATGAAGGAATTAGAAAGCATTTTTGAAATGTTTGGAAGATTTCAAAAAAATCACCAACAGCCTAAAAAGCTTAGAAGAAAAATATGAAGGGACCAAGTTGGTAAAGAAAATCTTGAGATCTCTCCCTGGACACTGGATGCCTAAATTGACTACTATATAAGAAGCAAAAGATCTAACAAAGGTAACAGTAGAAGAACTCATGGGATCACTCATGACCCATGAAGTACTAATGAAGCAGAAAGCACTAGATGAAGTCAAAGGTAAGAAAAAAATAGCCTTACAAGTAGAATCAAAAAATGAAGAATCTTCAAAAGATACCTCAACCTCTAAAGATGATAAGGATATGATAATGATAACAACAAGATTCAAAAACATGTTCAAAAAGAGAAGGTTTGAAAATAACTCCAAAAACTTCAAAAGGAAAGACAAGAAAAAGGAAGTTCCAATCTATTACAACTGCAACAAGCCTGGGCATATGAAGTTTGATTGCTCAGAACTAGATGAAAAGCAAGATGACAAAAAGAAAAGGTATAACTCTTACTTTGATAAAAGAAATTTTTCTAATAACAGGAAATTTGGAAAGAAGAAGAAAGCAATGGTTGCATGGGAGAGATTCTAGAAAATGTGATGCAAGAAAGCTCAAGTGAAGAAGAAGAAGAAAATGAAGCTCAGTTCAGCTCACTCAACTCCGAAGAAAAGGATTAAGAAGAACATCATACTGGAATAAGTTTTATGGCTATCCACAATGATGAGGTAAAATCAAAACTAGAAATTTCTGATATTGAAGATTTATTAGAAGGATATTTAGATTTCAAAACATTAGAAGCTAAATACAAAGAAACTAAAAGAGAACTTGAAAGAACAATTAATGAATGCTCAAAATCAAAATAAGAAAACACACTACTCAAAACTGATCAAAATATCAATATAGAACTTGAGCAAATTAAAGCAGAAAATTATGCTCTTGAAGAACTTTAACTACTACCTTATTCAAACTTAAAACAAATAAAATATAGGAAACTAAAGAAAGAAAAATCATAAAAGAAAATTAGAATCCAAACAGAATATGATTTGTATTCTCAAGAAGTTGCTAAAATTGTAAATGCAACTATAAATCTACACAATAGTTTAGTAGCACCTAAAAAATAATGGATGTCAAAATATTCTGCTACTAACCCACCTAGACCCATTCCTAAATGGGTACAAAAAATTATAGCTTAATTTCATTATTGCAGGTGTGTTTGAGAGCCATAGAGAATAGCAAGTGGTACATTGATAGTGGTTGCTCAAGACACATGGCAGGAGAAAGGGATTTGTTCACAGAACTGAAAGCCAAAAATGGAAGAATAGTCACCTTTGGGGATAATGGAAAAGGTAGAGTGGTTGCAATTAGTAAAATTGGCCAACCTCCCTCTATTATAATTTCAAATGTTTTATTAGTAGAAGGATTGAAACACAACCTTTTAAGTGTAAGTCAATTATGTGACAATGGTTACAAAGTTGTGTTTGAATCTCATACTTTTCTATATTAGATAGTTCAAATTCAGTTGTAGTACTTGGAAAGAGACATGAAAATGTGTATTTGGTGGATTTATGTGATATCCAAGTCAAATTTCTTGTTGTAAATGAAAATGAACCCATGTTGTGGCATAAAAGACTAGGACATACCAACAAGAATTTGATTGAAAGACTATATAATAAAGATCTAGTTGTTGGCTTACCAAAACTCAAATTTGACAATAAGTTGTGTGATGCTTGCATGAAAGGCAAGCAAGTAAAAGAATCATTCAAATCAAACCAAGAAGTATACACAACCAAACCTCTTCAGTTGCTACATATGGATTTAGTTGGTCCAACAAGAATAAGAAGCCTTGGAGGGAAACATTACACATATGTCATTGTAGATGACTTTAGTAGCTTTACTTGGGTAATATTTCTAACATCTAAAGATTAAACTTTTTCATTCTTTGAAGTATTTTCCAAACGTGTGTAGAATGAACAAAGCTCTCATATAGTCACCCTAAGGAGTGATCATTGTGGAGAGTTTGAAAACTATAGATTCACTAATTTCTGTCAAAACAATGAAATTCTTTAAACTTTCTTTACACCAAGAACACCCCAACAAAATGGAGTAGCTGAAAGGAAAAACCGATCCTTGCAAGAAATGGTAAGGATAATGTTAAGTGAATACAGTCATCCATAATATTTTTGGGCTGAAGCAATGAACACAGCATGTTACACTATTAACAAAATCTTTGCTAGATCCATATTTAACAAAACTCTATTTGAATTATACTATGGTAGAAACCAAATATCTCATATTTCATGCTTTTGGATGTAAATGCTTTATTTTTAACAATGGCAAAGAAAACTAAGGAAAATTTAAAAATAAATTTGATAATGGCATCTTCCTTGGTTATTCTATTGTTAGTAAAGCATTTAGAGTCTACAATTTGAAAAGCAGGATTGTAGAGGAATCTATTCATATAAAATTTGATGAAAATACTAACTCCTCTATGAGGTCAAGTGATTTTGATGATGAGA
>JAYJMB010007622.1:0-10050 GCA_036873735.1 Pouteria campechiana
TACCTTGTTCATGTCATCCATTATAATGGGGCCCATGGTTTAATTTCCTGTCATGGATTTTATCTTAATCCTAACATACACAAAATTTGATGCTTTGACAATGTGCTCAACAATCCTAAAGACAACGCACCTACTCAAAGGAAAGTGTTTCATTTTTGGGTCTCTAAATGCATTTTACTTTTTCTTTCAATCAAAGATTTTCTGCCTTTGTGAAAATGTAATTATGATCAATTGTGATTTAGGATGTGAATATATAATTTTCTGATGTATATACAACAAGTGTAATTAAATTGAGAACATAAGTAAATAATAATTTTTTCATTCATTCCAATATCTTTTTCCATTTTCTGTTCTCTTTCCTTTTTTTTTTTTTTTTTGTATTGTTACACCTGGCCCAACATTTCAAATCGAATCATCAAACATCTCATACTAGCAAATGGAAATCAGCATTCACATACTACCAGGAGTTGGAGACAGGTTGAATCTATATAAGAAGCTAAGATGGAATCGAGCCAAGCTTTAATGTAACGCAAGGAAATTAGAGGAAGAAAGAGCAAAGCGACAAACCTCGCCATCAAAGATGATTTCCCAGAGAAGGGAAAGAGTTCTGGCTCTTTTTTAGGAGTTGTTCAACCTGAAGATGCCCCTATAGCCTAGAACATGTATTCATGCGGTTTTCTTCACGGGAAAAAAAACATCTCCCTTGCCCTTTCTAGAATTAATAAAGCCATGTGCTACTATACTAGATGTAGACTGGAGTAAACCGGTTTTGATGACACTGGGTGTACACCAGAATCGTTAGATTTTCCAATTTTTATTTTTTGTCACTGACCTACACACCCATTATGGATATTTACAGCCATCTATACCGTTGAAGTCCGTGATATTGGGTCTGTTTATCGAATGTCCAAAATGCCGAGGATTAAACATCCTTTCCTACTTTTCAAGGTCTTATCCCCTCAACGACGAAACCCAGCTCTCTTGAACGAGCATCATGGCTCACGTGCACTTGCAAATCATCGTCCACCGACGAACAGTCCATCAATCCTCTTCATGAATAGCAGTAGAATCTCAACCCGTGCAGTTAGGTACAGAGAAAACTACGCGCACTCGTAGGTGTTGCTCTCAGAGAAAACTACCTGCACCTGACGGTCGGCGAACACCTTCAGGTTGACGGTGAAAAGCCAAATCAGCATGATATGAAAACAGGCAACGAATTGTATGGACTTTCACTTGAAAATGACTATCATATAGAAAAATGAAAAAATAGAAAAAAAAAAAAAAAAGGAATACAATGGAAATGTCTTACGCAGTAGAGCCAGTTCCTCTCAAGAGGGCAGTTACAAAATCAACGCAAAACAAAGTGTGGAAGAGAGCTGTACAATACGAGCCTAGGCATGTAAAGAATCCACCCCCTCATGCTATGGGTACATATATTACATCCAAAAAATGCTCAGCTACATACAGAGATCACGCATTTTAACTACTATAATTACCGCCGCATACACATCTAAATAAGACGTGGCAGAGGCTGAATATGGGTGCTGCATATCCTTCACACCCACTCCCTGAGCCAAAAAAGGGCTTGACTTTCATTTAATGAGAGGACTAAGGCCATCACCCTCCCAACCAAGTCGAAGCATTTGATCAACCACCTTCAAGCTCAGCTGTAAAACAGGCAAGTGTTAACTCACATGTGGCCATGTCAGTACTAAAAAAATATTTACCACACACCAAGTGTTGGCCCCAAAGTAAAGTCTGTACAAGAAACAGATAATTGGGCATGTGACAAGAAAGAGTGCTGGTTTCATTCCAATTTACAACATAAAGGCACATCGGCAAGAATGCAGCCAAAATTACAGTTAGCATGGACTAATAAGATGTGGACACGAGGACTCAGATGGTTCAGTAAATATACAATGAAAATTGAGGACTGCAGCACTTAGGATTGAGTCCCTTCAATTAAAGGCTCAAGAAGGGCATACAAAGCCTGAAGATCTTTTAAGTCCTAACATTTAACTCAACAGTTCTGAGCAAAAGGCACGCTGAAGGAGCTTACCTGTTGATCATCATTGCTTTTGCTATCTATCTAAACAGTTCTGCGCACAAGGATAAGTGACTACTGAGTATAAAGAGACTCACCGCTGGGTCAGTAAAGATGATCAACTGTTTATCTGCTGTTGACACAAGAAGATTCGTCTGGTCTTTGTTTAGAGCCATTGCAGTAATATCCTGTCCTTCTTGTAGCTCCAAGGTGTGAAATATCTGCAGACCAGGATTATGACTTGTCAGAAGCTGGTTTCAGATAGAGAAACAAGGAAACAAACAGTGTTGAAGTGCCAGCCATATTTAATTTTTATCGAACAAAAATACCTTGAGAGAGTGCAAATCTAGGAAGCAAATGGATGGCCCCACGGGAATAGACAACCTGTTCATAATCTCCTCATGCAATGCCAGCTTAACACCCTCTATCTTAGCCTTATTTAACTCTAAATCTCTACTATCAACAGTGCCATCAGTTTCTGTCTTGTTCACAGAAAATGAGCTTGTACCAATAAGAATACTTTCTCCATCAACAGAAATCTCCATACAGCTTACAGTGCCTGAAAAATGAGAGAGAATTGCTGTGGCAATGGGAATCCCATTGATGGTAAAGGTCCTAAGCTTTTGCTCTGATTTATTCCATGTCAAGATTACTCCTTCAGATGAAAGGCAGACTGCATGAGCCTCCACATCAGCCAGCTTTCTAAGCAGCCTACCCCTCCTCACAGAATGCAGCAGGACACTGGACGACAGTGAGCATGAAACAACTATTCCCAGATCAGAGTTGACATGACAGCAAGTTATTTCTCTGAGATGACCTCGTAGGACATGTATGGGACCTTCTATACGACGTCTTCGGCTGTCTGCAAAGCTGTTTGTGCTACCACCTGCAAGAGGACTGCCAGTAGGTGGTGTAGCCACACTGTTCGAAGTTTCTGAAATGCTGTTTGAGCGCAAAAAAGACATCCGGTGTATCTTCCACAGTATGACAGTTGCATCACGAGATCCTGTCACGAGGTAGCTGCTATCAGATGAGAGAGCTATGCAGGTGACTGGAGCACAATGCCCAACGGCCATTTCAATGGCCTTTGCTCCATCTGATGATATCAACTTCACACTGTTATCTGCATGGCCACCTGGTTTAAAAAAAGAAATGATCATGTTCTAGGGAAGAAATATCTAGGTGCTCAAGAAAAGCTGCAGTCAAGTTATGAGACAAGCTCTCTAATTTGGTAAATGGTAAACCACAGGCATCATCATGAAAACAAGGACTGGCTAAAGCAAGAAATCATATTCCCCCACAAGTAATATACATGGATGGACCTCCTACCAGTAATGATCTCTTTGTCACATGTGACAGCAACAATTGCAGAGTTTCTGATACCAGATGCTGCAAAAGCCATAGCACGTGGAAAATGCCATTCTTCTGAACCTGTCCCAGTAGGCCCTTTGAACATGCGCATGAAGGCTCCACCTGTGGAACTAGTTATGGCCTTCCCATGTTGAAATAGGAATGGTGTGCCATGACCATCAGGTGTATTTGGCTGCCACTTGTGAATTGCAATGTGTGCAGCTGGGACATTTTCATCAACAACTATAACAGCATCTGTTGATACAAAAATAGCAGCAGCAGGCACATTGCATCGCTCCGAGTGTGGGACCACATAAGGTCTGATCTCACTTGGATTCCGAAAGATGGTCTAATTACAAAATAAAAACAACCAGGGGTTTAGAATACTTGTAACAATCTAAAATTTTAGGCTAGGAAAGAAACAGCAATGTAGAATTGGAAGTGGCTGATCAAAATATCCTTTCATTCGGAATTTACACAAAGGATGATGGCAACCATATAGGAGACAACTAGATTTGCTGTCTGTATCACAGAGACATTGGTTCATGGTATGCTTGGCAGCACCAAATTTTATCAAATATCCCTTAGTTGAAGTAACCAATGATGAAATTCATATAACCAAATTAGAAATGCATGTGCACAATTGGTTGTGTTTGGTAATTGGGAAAAGAGAACTTTCAGTTGATGTGACACATTACTTTTTCAATCATTATATCTTATATTTTTATCCAAGAAGCCTATCTATTTTATTTTTATTTATTTTATGTAAATCATTACCCCCTATCCAATAATGTCATTTACTCTCTTTCACTCAACTTTTCCACCTCTTTTCTCAATTCCCAAACAGTATCTTGGCGTCCACGGATTCATACAAGTCAGGGGACTGCATCATACAAATTGTAAACATGATATGGAATGATTCAATAGAAAACAAACAGCAAACGTCAGAAAAGTTTTGCTTGCAGAAATGCTTGTCTTAAATGTCTACTTGCAGCATAGTTTTTATTAACCATAATATTAATATCTCAACTTTCATCCATTGATGACGCATATACAGGCAATACAGCATTTAATGCTACAAACAAAGTGAGATTTTAAGTGGGGGGTGGGGGGTTGGGGGGGAGGGAGAGAGTTTTCTTCCATTTGTTCTATTCTTCTGTTTCTTCCATTCTACTACATCAATACTGTCATGAGCAGCCTGATCAGACCAGTTCAACTGGGAACCGGTCAGTTGAACGGTCTGGTCTAGCTGGTTCAGTACAATTTTAATATTATTAATAGAATAAAAGAATAAATTAAAGTAATATAGTATTATAACGAAAGATCTATATATTTAGATTAATATCTACGGTTTAAATTTTTCAAAATTATGTTATATGATTTTTTTAAATTCTTTCAAAAAAATAATAACTCAGTTCATTCAGTTGAACTGGTCAGATTGTGAACCAGACACCTGACCGGTTCAACCACCAGTCAGGTTTTCATAACAGTGGTCTTGAGAAGTTCTACAAATACTACCTCAACAAAGGAGATTTTTTCCCTAATGTCGGTAATTCAACTCTCCTCAACATGTGGTGGCAATAATAACTGCTAGATCTCCAGGAATCGGTTTTGAAGGACAGGGTAGCCCAGATAATTCTGCAGCAAACCTCAAATAATAGTGTTGTTGGTTCAGGTGCCGACCATCAATGATTGGTAAAGAAGATGCATTTCCTAGATTCTACTTTGGTCAAAAAAGAAAAATGACTGACCCAGATAAACAGAAAATGAAAAAATCAGGCAGTACCTGCAAGTGCAGAACATCTGCCAATGCCTTCCTCTTCATGTGTGGGACAGTAAGAAGCTGTGAAGGGGTTTGGCCAAAGTAAGCAATCTGGTCTTGCGTCGCACGTTGTTGAACCTTCAACACGAGTGGTATAAAATAAGGAGCTATCATGTATCACCTCTCAAACAACCAAACAGGATTGGAATCTTACGGGGTCCGAAATTTTATCAATGTCAACTGTGCCTTCATATGTTATGTAAAAGAAAACATTATTAGCAAAAATAGCTTCCTTTCCTCGCTGCTTGTATCTGAAAGACCAACATTTTGTCCAAGGCATATATCAGCCAATATCCAAGAAAAAAAAAAGATCATTTAATTTCCTACATATGAAATCCTAAGAACAAGAAAGCAGAATGTGACATAGAACAGAAGGAATGAGGTTAAATTCGTAAAGTGTTGTAATGATATGTTTGGCAAAGCCTACCCAAATATGAGATCAATCCATTCATGCAGATGTGCAGATACATGCTCACTTTCAAGAGCTTTTCGATGCTTATGAATGAAGTCAACAGGATTGTCTGCCCAAGGAGGAAGTTTCACAGAATCTGCAAACAGGAAACCAACATAAGCAAATATAGGGCCTTAGTTTCAGAAAAAAGATGCAGAGACACTAGCAAATGAAACATTGAGAATATACCTACCAAGCTGTCCTCCAAGTTGTGTTGAACCAAAATCAATCGAATTTTCATTTGTTAAAACCTCAGGCAGGTAAAAAAGCTCAGGAACCTATAGATGCATTAAGAATAGAAACAAAGAATTCACTAACTCTGCATACAAACTTGAAACTAATATGACAAAAGATCAACAGTAATTGCAAGTTTCTCAGGAATTCTATTTCACAAGCTCTCAGGGACTAAATTAATTCGTTAAATAGATTCTTACCAATTCTTTCACATCACTCATATCTTCAATAACACCATTCCAAGTAGCACCTATATCTGAAAACATCCGGTCTGCATGATCAAATTTCCCACCTTGTAGATGAATTGAAAGGGTAGTAAATGGTTCCACCCTAACAAGATAGTACAAAACCTGGCAAAAAATTAGCTGTAAGACTGGTGGTTATAATCAAAGATTCTCTAGCATTGTTTTTTATTGATAGGGCTCTGGGATGGCATAAAACCTAGCTGGAAAAAAAAGGGACTAAAACTGGTTGTAGTTAAATAAATGAACAAAATGAAATTTTTGCAACCAGGGGATTAGAAATTAGGTTGTAATTAAGGCTCTCAACAAAAAGTTCCCAAAATGATTATTTTTTACTTATAGGTAATTAGGGAAGAAACTAAGAAGGATGTTCCCCACAAAACTCAAGGCTCAAGCTAGGCAGAACCATTGAAGAAGTGTGCAGAGTTCAGTGTCATCATCAGGCTAAAAGGAAAATCGGTTACATCTTAAACTAATCATGCATCCTGAGCAGCATGTTGGGTATAAATAAATTGGTCCAAGGAAATTTAGAAGCTACCAGTAAGTAATAAATGGGGGAAAATGTATCTACATGATCTTGCAAGAACTACACTGATTAAGACTTTAAAGTGAGCTGGTTCAAGTTGATGGCTAATAAATGAAAGAGTATACTTAGATCATCTTGCAATGTGCTTGGAAACTATAAGCTGCAAATTCAATTTAAAGGCACTTAGAAGATGAGAGAGGACCAGAAGTATATGAGAGGAGAAGGCAGAAGGCGAAGCGAAAACCTATGGTTTAAAGCTGAAAATGGTCTACAATAGAGAATAATACTACGATTGGATTCATGCAGCTGACATATGTCAACTGACATGATGGTGGATGAGGCCCACAGTAGAGAAAAATATCATGATGGGATTCTTGTAGCTGGCCTAATTCAGTTGATATATGGCTTCAATGATGATGACAAACAATGACAGTGATAACGATGACATGATGACAACAACATTGTGAGTCAAGGTTACTAATTTAAAGCTGAGAGCAAGGAATTGCTCAGATAATAAGTTGATTTTGTGTTCTCTTCAAAAATAAATGCTGCTCTTATGAAAAAAGCAGTCTAGTAGAAGCATATGGTAACGACATGGAAAACAGGTAGAAAAGACAGCACAGAGGAAGTGTATAATAATGACACGTCCAAAGAGGGAAAAAAAAAAACCCAACAGCGGAACTGGCTTACTGTTCCAGCACTGGAGTAATGTGAACCATAATGGAACTTCGGGATGACTGGATCATCAAAACTTGAGTATCTCTCTTGGAACTTTTCTAGCCGAACAGGATTTAATGCACCAATGGGCTGCAACAAAATAAGGATTTTGGGTAAAAGAAATTCTGATATTACAATAATGGGGAAAGAAGAAAAGAAATAAGATAAAGTCACCTTTGAAAGATCTCTATATGAAGCAGGGTCTACAAGATCCAAGTTCTTTGATGTGTAGTCTGCAAGAATCCAAGGAAGAACAGGGTACTGCAGAAACCATAGAATCTTAGAAAGGAAAATAGGAGTGCCTCTTGGAAAAAGAATTAACATGAGGAAATGTTTGGCAAATCCACCTGAGTGATGTCATTGTAACTACGTCCAGCAAGAGTATTGAGCTGCATCAGATATTCAAAATTGCTGATCTGCAGGAGAATGTAATTTATTGAGATATGTAACTCTAGAAATTTAAGGTTCAATTATTGTAAAGCATGAAGTTGAGCTACATAGCATATGATCTGGAAGTACTCATCAGTCTTTTTCCCGTGCTTACCTCCCATCTAGCCCAACGCTCCATTAGCTGAGTCCTTTTAAGAAGTTGCTCAGGTCTCTGCCACAATGATGAGGATGAATAAAAGGATAGAATAGTACAAGGTACAAACATCTACAGTTGAACTATTTCAAAAGAATAGACCTGTGTTGCTAGATAGATATTGTTTAAATGAGGAGGTCGTGCTTGAACAATAGCTCGATATGCATTCTTGCGACCTTCAGTTGTCTGGAATAAAAATGATAATGAGAAATATTATGCAATCAAGTTAAGCTACGAATAACATTAACAGAATTTCTGTCAATTAAGTTGCAAAATGATACAGGTGCGTATTTCTTAAGGATTATACCCCAAAATCAAAGAAGAAGTTGGACCGATCAACAAGAAATAACTCTAGTGCACTCCTTCTGAGAAGGTATCTGCAAAGTCACGGTACCATAAGAACAGCATATATTTTAATATTTTCAACTGAATGAACAAAATACAATCAGAGAGGCATGCTGAGTGGCAAAGAAGTTCCTGAAGAGAAAAAGGTATCCAGATTAGCCTGAATGGAATAATTTCATGTTAAGTTGCAGCTTATCATGCATAAAGGGACATCAAAGAAATAAAAAATTCATGACCATCAAGGAAGAAAAAGCTTAGTCTCCAATTCAAACAAGCAGTAGTTAGATTTAACTGAAGAAAGAGATAAAAAGCTTCCAAAGCTGAATTTGACCAGATGTGTTACTGAGATCAATTTAAGATAACCATAGGTCATTTAAGACAAAGCTTCAGTGCTGCCGAGAAGGTTTACAGAAGAGTTATATCAAGCATCAACTGGTAAAAAATTCTTGAATGTCAAATAAACAATTTGGAAAGAGGTCTGATCAAGATCATTGAAGATAGCAGAGGTTGTGGTAGTTTAGCTATAAGCCATTGTCATGCAACTACATACTTCCAGAAGCTTAATTTGATGGTTGATCATCGGAAATATGAGCCTAGCCAAGACAAAGGTGGTCGTGACTCATTAGGAACACAGAAAAAACTCATGGATCCTGTTAATCTTGATATTTCAATGAAATATTAGCTGTCCAAGTATTAATGTTGAGAAGAGATAGAAAGGTTCTATGAACAAATGACAAATGACTTGTTGAGAGACGTAGAGGATTGATATCTTAATAAAACATCAGCCATCACTGGAATTAAATCTTGCAAAGAGAAACAAAAAGTTCTATAATCATACAACTCATCAAGGGAACACATTCTAGTAATTCACCTTCCAAATCCATCAATTCTGTTACTCTTGATAACTAGCTCAACAAATATTATAGAAAGGGAAGGAGAACCCATTCAAGTATTCTGCCCTCCAAATCCATAAATCCTAATCCTCTATTTTAATAAAATATTAGACATTCGAAATACTAAATGTTGGGAGGAGAAACCGAGAGGCTTAACAATTTTGTGTGGATACTTATGTCATAGACATGGTTCTAAACATCATGATCAAATGTCGTACAGCTCCCTGAAAATCTGATACAGCATAAGCATACCATAGCCTGTATTACTCTTTTTATTTTTTATTTTTTGGCCTAAAATTATGGAAAATACTCAAAAAGAAAAAATTACGATACAAAAGAATATATATATGTATATATAGTAACTTTATATTTTACACATATAAATGATGGTGTATCAGTAAATTCTCACAAAGCTAGCTATCTATGAGTATATCAATTGGCTTTTGCTTAGAAGACTTCTGTAAAATTGCATACATATGTTATATACATAAACCTCAATGTTAGATATGTAACGACCCGTGGCCACACTGCGGAGGTATTGTCTGTTGTGAACTATCCCAATCATCACGGCTTTGCCCCTTTATGGTTGTCACCCATACAACCCCCATAAAAGGCGCCTCTACAAGTTTCCAGAAGACCCTCCCTCTCACCCGGGCGATGTGGGATATCACAATTCACTCCCATTGGGCTCCAGCGTCCTTGCTGGACACACCCCCAAAAGTCCAAGAACAAGGGTGGAGCCCAAAGGGGGTGGATTGTGATATCCCACATCGCCTGGGTGAGGGGGGGGGGGGGGCGGTCCTGACCTTTATGTGTGGGCCTTGTGAAAACTTGTAGAGGCGC
>JAYJMB010007623.1:0-10050 GCA_036873735.1 Pouteria campechiana
ACTTTCTAAAATCCTATTTAATCACCATCTTTAATACATGTAGGCTACCCATTTGGTGAATCATGTACCCAAATAAAATTTTTTATCCATTATTTTCATAATTTCATCATTTATTTTTCAATTAAATGTGATTAAATTAAAATTTTCCAGAACTTACTGATAACTCAGTTTTTCGGCTTTCTACATATAATTTGAATCTTTCTTCACCTATTGATTAGTAATTAACATATATCTTTATCATCCTCACATTAATATAGATATTTCATCCATTTATATAAATTTTTTTGATAATAAAATTCCTCAAAAATTCAATTTTACAGTATGTCGCCCTGTAAAAATTACTAAAACTTTACAATAGTGAACATTTACATTTTTAAAATTTCTAGGGCCTTACAATGTTTGTTTCTAGAAATTGTATCATTTCATTAATTTAATTAATATATAATTGTATAAATAGAAAACTCATATATTCAAGTTAGGCTCTGCTAAATTTTGAGCAGAGCACCCCACCCTAAAAGTGGGAAAATTTGAGGTGAAATACAATATAAAATAATAAGTTGAGCCTTGAAAGGCAAGGCGTGAAGAATCATCCCCAAAATATGTCAAAAATTTTAATTAAATTTTCCCATCATGTTATTTTCAGCATTTTTCAGCATCTGGAGTAGTTTTAGTTTGTTAACCATAACTTTTTCATTTTATATTCAAATAATATGATTATTAATTAGTTACGAATATAATTTCAAGATATACAAATTTTAAGTTGAATACTTGTTCTAATTCATCTATTATCTATGTCAAATATTAGACATAAATGATCCCTTTTCCAAATTCAACATTTCTCAAAATACACTTATACTGTTTTGGGTTTTTCTCAATCTCTCCTTTATTTAATTTCATTTTTTCACCCATTTTTATATGATTTTTTCACATATAGTTTGACCACAAAAACATACTAATTCACTTGCATAATTAAAATTAACATCATGTAATTATTTAAACATATACATGTAAATTTTCTACCATAAATTATGCCTCATGTAATAAAATTTTTAAAATTTCTTATGCATTTCTCATGCATTAAAATCATAATTTTTCTATAAATCTATCCTCAAAAATACCTAATATTTGGGTTTAATAAATTGTAAATTTAACTATAAAATTATTCTCAGATGCGCACATTAAATTCAGCATGCACCACTTCATCCTGATTTTTATAAATTTTCCTACTCCAAATTAAATTTTAAATCTACTCACTGTATAAAATTCAGAATCAAATTTTTTTTATAATAATCTACAATTTAACACCACCAGGTGTTACATAGAGTTCAACAAAGTCATATCTACATAGTCACATAAATCTTCTCTTAGTGCTCAAGTGATTAAACAATCATGGTTAGGTTTTTAAGTATATAAGGAATCTTAACTAGAGCTAAACAGATATTCAAGTCAAGCACACAAACTAAGCATACATTGTTCTTTCTCCAAAAAATTATACTCATTCTTCACATTCTTATCATTGGTCTCAACCAAGCAAGTAATTTTTTTAAAACAAAACAAAACACTGTGGTTTGACTCCTCAAGTTCATAAGCTGGTAAGGGGAAAATGTCAGAGGCTAAGGAAATATGACTTGGCTAGGTCCTTAGTTAATGGCACAATTGGAAAACATATTTGTCATAGTAGTGTTGAATTGCACCATGTAGTCAAACTATTGCTCCTACCTAACCAAGAACTAATCAAATCTTTTATTCATGGAGTACTACCATTATTGTTGTCGTTCTAACATGTTCTGCATGTTGGACATTTGTGAAGTACTTGGCTGTGAAGATCTTGGCACATGATAAGTGTTAACTCTTTCTTCTGAAGTTTCATCCTTCTTTGCAAGCTTGTTGATCTTTACAAGAGTGATCAATGGCTTTGGGTGTTGAATTACTTCAATAGGACTCGTAGCCACTCTTGCTTGCAAACATAAGTCATATAAGTCATATATCATGGACGGATGTCCAAAACCTCTTGTATGAGTTAATTCCTTAATAGTATGCATAATAGATCCTTCAATTATTCTACCCACATCAATCGAGAGACCAATATAAATAGAAAAACTAAGTAGTGCTCTCTCCTTCATGAACTCACTAAAATGATTTGTAGGGAGCAACTTCATAGAAATAAAATAATGGCGAACCCTTCCATCTATTTTTAGGCCTAATGTAGGAAAATTGATCATAGAAGTTTCAGACTTCTTCCATTGAGTTCCTAGTCTTGCAAGAAAACAAATAATCTCCTCGTAGTTGAGTTCTCGTTCAACCAAAGCAGAATAGTCATCTTGTTCAAAATTAGGAAGTTTGTACATCCAATTTATTGTCTTTCTATCAAATGGAACTAGCTTCCCTCTCACTAATGCCTTCCTACCTTGGTGCTCCCTTGCATTATCATAAAATTTTCTAATTATAGGAACAAGAGCTATGCCTAGTTGCTTGGAAAATTCCTCCAAATTTTGATCCTTTATGATATTATGGAAGGATCTTAGTGGGTTTTGAAAACCCCTTTTTGGTGTGCACTTCCTTCCAACTATGGAATTTCAAAATGTTTCCACTGCTCTATCACTAACAAATGTGGGATTAATTGAAGAACCTTGGAAGGATGCTCTTTATCTCTTTGGAGCCATACTATAAACAACTCTTCAAACATTGAATTTCTTCACATAAAGAACAATGATCAATCACTATTTAATTGATTTCAAAACTAAAAATCACCCTTCCAAAAATTAAAACAAACAATCTCTCAAAACTTTCTACAATCACTTCATACACATTTCACTAATCTCTCTTAAGACTTTCTAGTTTAATCAATCTGAATATTGATGGATGTAGTGGTGAATATGAGGTTTAAAGCTATTTGTAATTGGTTTTGTAAAGTGAGGATGGAAGTGTTGGCTAGAGGTGTTGTTTTTCTCAAAATATGGCTTACAATGGAGGGAAAGGAGCTTAAGCACCAATAACATAAAATGGGATTAGGACACAACTGACTAAGCAGAAGAATGCATGGATGCAACAGTGCCCAACTCGTTAAAAAAGTGCACCATTTGGGCACTTCGACGCCCAAGTCTCTATAAGAACAACAAATGTGTGCAACATCTGGGCATTGTGGTGCACAAGTCTCTAAAACATGGTTGCATTGTGCTGCTTCAATGGGCATTATGGCGCCCAATTGCTATCCACTTCTTCCATTTTGGTCTTTTTGATAAAAATAACCTTCTCTCATGATTCTTTAGTGTCTGATTTATGTGCTCAACCTACAAAACAAACATTACCACATAAATTGATGATAAAACCTAACTAAAACATGCATGATTAACTATAGAATTAATCAAACTAAACCTAATGAAAATCAACTAAGCATGCAATTACCAACTAAACTAATGTTAAGAAACAAAACAAAGAAAGTTAAGAAACTTAGTTTGCCTCTCAAGAAGTGCTTCACTTAATGTCTATGTGAGAAGAATCAATGGTTTACTGCGTCTAAAAGTTCATGACTTTAACCATGTGCAGTGGATCGACATCCTTCACATGTTTTTTTATCTGATGTCTATTAACTTTGAACTTATTTCTAGTCTTCAAATTCTCCAACTTGATAGCAACATGATAAAATACTTATGTTACTACAAATGGACCAACCCATTGGATCGCAATTTTCTAGGAAAATTAAGTAACCATGAGTCATAAAGTAGAACATCCATCCCTAGTTCGATGCATCTCTCACAAAGGATTTGATCATGATATCTCTTTATATTTTCCATGTAAATATTATCATTTTCATTTGCTTCATCTCTCAACTCCTTTAATTCATTCAGCTGGAGCTTCCTTTCCTCACTAGTTTTTTATAAATCAAAATTCTACTTATTGATTCCCCATTACGCTCAATGCTCCAATTCCACAAGTAAATGACATGTTTCACCAAACACAAGCCTGTAAGGACTCATTCCAATTAGGGTCTTATAAGCAATTATATATGCCCAAAGTGCATCATTTAACTTATTGCCCTATCTTTCCTTAAAGTGTTTATTATTCTCTCTAGTGTAGCCTTGATCTTCCTGTTGTTTACTTCAACTTATGTAGAAGTTTTTGGATGGTATGGTGTTGCTACTCAATGAGTGTTATTATACTTTTTTAACAGTGTTGCAAAAGGCTTATTATAAAAGTGAGTACCTCTATCACTAATAATCACTCTTGGAGTGCCAAACCTGGTAAAAATCCTATCCTTCAAAATTTAAGCACAACATTAGCATCATTATTTTTTGTGGTAATTGCCTTAATCCATTTGGACACATAATCAACAACAACCAAAATGTAAATGTTCCCATTGGATGGTGGGAAAGGACCCATGAAATCAAGCCCCATACATCAAATAATTCAACAAATAAATTAGCTATGAGAGATATTTCATCTTTCTTACCAATGTTACCTATTCTTTGACACCTATCTAACTTTGCACAAAAGGCATGAGCATCCTTGAAAAGAGTTGGCTAGTAAAAATTGGATTGAAATACCTTGAGTGCGGTCTTCTTTCCTCCAAAATGTCCTCCACAACTTAATGTGTAGTAGTGATTCAAAATGCTTTATTGCTCATTCTCAAGTACATAATGTTGAATAATTTGATCTGCACAAAATTTGAAGAGAATTGGATCATCCCAAAAGTAGTGTTCCACAATTGAAAATAACCACTTCTTTTCTTATGATTTCAAAATTGGATTAAAAACCCCTTCAACCAAATAATTGACAATATCAACTTACTACGGCTCCTTTGCCTACATATAAAACAGTTGTTCATCAAGAAAAATCACATTGATGGGAGTAATTTCTCCATCTTTACCTTTCTCAAAATTAGTTCCCTCCTACAAGTCTAGACAAATGATCAACTATGATATTCTCACTACCTTTCTTGTCTTTGATTGTTAGATCAAATTCTTCTAATAGTAAAATCTAGCTGATCAATCTAAGTTTGGCATCTTTTCTGATTAGCAAATATTTCAAAGTAGCATGATTAGAATAAATAAATACCTAAGAACCAATAAGATATGAGTAAAACTTCTCTAAAGCAAACACAATCACTAAAAGTTCTTTTTCAGTTGTAAAATAATTCAATTGTACTTCATTCAAATTTTTTCTTGCATAATGAATCACATGAGGTAATTTATCTATCCTCTATCCTAACAAAGCACCAACAACAAAATCAAATGCATCACACATAAGCTCAAAAGGATGAGACCAATCAGGATTAGATACAATCAGAACAGAAGTAAATTTTTATTTCAAAGTATTAAAAGCAATAAGGCACATATCATCAAAACAAAATATAGCATCTTTAGCCAACAAGTTACACAATGGCTTACAAATTTTCGAAAAATCCTTAATAAACTGCCTATAGAAGCCTACATGACCAAGGAAACTATGCGTACCCTTAATTGAAGTCAAGGGAAACATCTTAGCAATTACATCAATCTTTTCCTTATCCACTTCTATACCTCTACTGGAAACTATTGTCCAAGAACAACTCCCTACTTAACTAGAAAATGACACTTTTCCCAACTTAATGTCAAATTCATTTCAACACATCTTTTAAGTACCATTGTCAAATTATCAAGGCAATTATCAAATGAATCAACAAAGATAAAAAAATCATCCATAAATACATTAATAACCTTTCAATCATATTAGAAAAAATTAACATGATATACTTTTGAAAGGTTGTAGGGGCATTGCAAAGATCAAATGGCATCCTCTGGTAAGCAAATGTTCCATAAGGACATGTGAATGTTGTCTTTTCTTGATCTTCTAGAGCGACGAGGAACCTATTTGTAACCTAAAAAATCATTAAGAAAATAATAATAAGCATGACCTGCCAATAGCTCAAGTATCTAATCAATAAAATGGAGAGGAAAATGGTCCTTCCTAGTTGTTGCATTGAGTTTATGGTAATCTATGCACATCCTCCACCCCATTGTCTTTCTCATTGGTACCAACTCATTATCTTCATTTTTAACCATAATGATACTTGATTTCTTGGGTACCACATGAACTAGACTTACACATTTGTTGTCAAAGATAGGATAGATAATACCAACATTAAGCAATTTGATCACCTCATTTCTAACGTCTTCCTGCATGTTTGGGTTCAGTCGTCTATGAGCTTCTCTAGCAGGCTTGGCATCTTCTTCCAGTGGAAGCCTATGGAGGTACACAATTGCTAATCCTTTTATATTAGTTAGGGTCATACCTATAGCTTCCATGTGCTTTCTCAAAACACTCAATAACGTTTTATCTTCTTCAGGGATTAATTCTAAAGCAATAAGCATTGGAAGAGTATTATTCTCACTAAGAAATATATACTTGAGATTTTGCAGTAGTTACTTCAATTCCAATTTTGGTGGTGTAATGGTCGATCAATGGTGCCAATTTGGGGCTAAGTTGCTTTAACCCTTCCTTGTTCACCATATAGTTTTGCTTTAAACTCTTTAGTCTTTTCATCTTCCCCATTATACTCTTTATTAGTCAAGACTAACTCCAATTTATCTGTTGTTTCTTAGTCAAGAATAGTTCTAGTTTATCTGTTGTTTCTTCTTGCACAAATTTAGAAAAAATAAGTGAATCCACTCATCAATCTAAAAATAGCCATTGTAATCTGTAAGTAAAACTAAAGAATTATAAATATAAAACTCCACAGTCTCATTCAAAATTGTCATTTTCAGTTTTCCATTCTGAACATCAATTTTTATTTTTGTAGTGGCCATGAATGGACACCTCTCTCTTTGGAATTACCTACCTCTCTATATCTAAAATAAAAAAATCTATAGGAATAATAAGTTTGTTAATTTGAACTGAAATGTTTCCTACAATACCTCTACGATATTTAACTGATTGATATGCGAGCTGTAGGGATGTAGTAGTGGGTTTTAATTCACCTAAACCAAGTTACAAGTACATTGAATATGGCATCAAATTAATACTAGTACCAAATCTAAAATTGGTTTTATCATTTTTGAATCTCCAACTATAATTAAAGTATTAAAACTACCTGGATCTTTCAGCTTCAATGGAAATTGGTTTAAAGTGTTGCACTTGCTACTTTGGACACTATCACCTTTTCATTTGGCTCATACTTACACTTCCTTATGTTCAATTTCTTTAAAAACTTAACATATGCTAGCATATTTTTTATCTTGTTGAGTAAAGGTAAGTTAACATTAACCTTAGAAAGAATATCAAAAATCTTAGAAAATGACTTATCTACTTTGCTATGCTTCAAACATCCAGGAAATGGGACTGGTAGATCATATGGAGGTGGTGGTCTGTAGTTGATTGGAGGATCTTGAATTGGGAACACAACTCTCGCAATAATTATTTCCTCCTCTTACTTCTCTTTCTCTTTGTTAGCACCTACAGAATCATTAGATTTGTTAGTTACCTCACCAACTTTGTTATCTATAACCTTACCACTTCTTAATGTTGTGATTGCTTTAGGTTGCTTAGGCTGACTTGGTAATTTTCTACGGATATGACTTTGATCTGCCTCTGCAATCTGCCTCATATATGTCTCCATTTTTTTAATAGAAGCCTCAATGTTCTAGAACCTCTTTTCATTACTATGCTATTGAGTTTAGCTTGCTTGGATAAAACTTTGCAAAGTTTCTTCCAAGGTAGGCTTCTTTGATTGAAATGAAGTTCTAGCTAGATTTTAATTCTAATTTTTTTTTGTTCCATGAGAAATTTGGATGACTACTTCAACCATAATTGTAAGTGCTCGAATATGGATCATTGCAAGGTTGATGGTTGTAGAAGTTCATTGCATTGGCTTGTTCCAAAAAATCTATAAAACTCTCACAAAAGGACAAGCATTGTGTGAATGACCAAAAATACCACAAATTGAACATAACTCACTAATAACAGGTTATTTCTGATTCATCATCATAGAGCATATCAATTTCATCTGCTTTGCAAGCTCTGACACCTACATAGCAATTAAAATATTAGAATTCACTTCATGCATACCCCTAGTCTTACCTCTAACACTTTTCTACTATGAATCGGCCCCAAATATATATATAGCTTATAGGTTTGTTTTGGGCTTTTTTCTCCCATTGCTCCTCCTGCAGTATTATCAACCATAACTTGACATAGTTATGTTAGTCCATCATAGAAAAACTAGTTCAGCAACTCTAAAGGATACCAATGGTGAGGACATTGGATAAGCAGTACTTTGAATCTCACCCAAGCCTTATGGAATGCCTCACCCTCCAACTGAGTAAAAGTTGTTATCATTCCTCTTTTTTCTGTAATTTTCACATCAAAATAAAATTTACTAATAAATTTGTTATAAATTGCATCCCAAGTGTTTATCAAACCAAGAGTCAATGACATAAATCAAGTTTTCATTGCATCCTTCAAGGTATATGGAAAGCATCTTATGCACAACTGATCCTCTGAAAGTCCCTAGAAAGGAAAAGTTTGAACAGTTGAATAAAAATCACACATCAAAGATAAAGGATCTTCTACAACGACGCCATCAAAAGAGGAAATCATATTAAAATGTATATGTTTGAGCTCATAATCCCTAACATTATCATCTAGGACAATGCATTAGGTGACATTCCAATAATAGGATATGCAAATTCCTTTATTAATTGTTGTGCTTGTTGAGCCACCCTAGTTTCCGTATTCTCTCCCATTTATTTTTCCTTTTGTCTAGATTCAACCTTATCCTCTTCTACTTCACTTGTGCTCACTCTCTATTCCTAAACTTGATCAAAGCGATCATTGAAAGGCACTAACTCAAGATTGAGTGATCATATTCCGTGCATTCACAACTCTAGAAAAAGAAAGAAACAAAAATTAAGCAAAATAAAATAAAAATAATAAAATAGAATAAAATAAGAAAATTTATAACTAAATTAATCAAATTAATTTGAAATCAATACTCAAGCAATGGTGTTTATGGTCAAATTCTAATGTCTTTCAAGTGCATAAGTGTACTAGAGTATAGTGTGAAAAAATAAGGGTCGATCCCATAGAGAATTGATTAAACTAATTAAAATTAATTTAGTTACTATTAATCAGATAACTTAAATCAACAAGATGAAAACTAAACTAAATTAAACAAAGTCCAAAGATATCAGAAAATAAATGAAATGGTGAATAAAGAGAAAAAGAGATTTTTCAAAATGATGGAGTCTAGGGATCTGATTTCATCACTCACTTGTATCCTATATCGTTAGGATATTGGCTTTAATTTATTACCTTTAGTTTGTTTTGTCTAATATCTAATTATTACTGTTAGAAGTGCATATTTAAATCAAGAATATTGAATCCATCAAATTACCTGTGGAATATAGTGTAACTGAGATTGAAAATCTATTAAAATCTGAAGAACTTTAAGGAATCAAGTAGACTAATTTAGTATAATGCATGTACCATAATTGTCTATTCATTCATTCAAGAGAGCTATCTCATGGTTTAGCATAAGGCATATAACGTAATCATGTCTCATGCAATCAATTCAATTCATAAAATTGGTGATCAAGAAATTAAAAAAATCAAATGATTGAATTAAGTACAATGAATAAAAGAAGATAAAATTAAATTTAATAACCCAACACCCTCAATTGTCATAGAATATATGTGAGGGCTACATCATATCCCTAAAAAAGAAAACTAGTTCATGCAAAGAATTAAAGAAACAACCTTCATAAATAGATAGAAAAGAACTATGAGAAAAACTTGATCTTCCTTCTTCTGCACTATCCCTTCATTCTAGCTGCCATAATTCTTATAATAACCAAAAAAAATAGGGTTTAAGTGCACCCACATATAGATTAATATGTAACTTGCATAAATGATTAACTGTTAAAAATACACACAAAAAATTCACATTAACTAGGCACTACAGTGCCTAACACTGTATAAAGCTTCTTTCAATCAACAACATGGGTGCTATGGTAGCGCAACTGGCCATCCAAACGTTCAATTCAATCAACAACAACTAGGGACTATGGTGCCCAA
>JAYJMB010007624.1:0-10050 GCA_036873735.1 Pouteria campechiana
CTTTAAAACTTTTTGGCCAAATCAAACTTTTTATAGTGGTTTAGCCTTTTCTGGGTTCCTACTCCACTTCTTTGAGTCAGTCTCCTCTACTGAACTCTAGTTCCACTAATACCTTGATCAACCTGATCAAATACACATTGGTTTTACAATAAGCTGAGAAACTAACTTATTATTTTTCAAAGCTAACTAGAAACTTTCACAACTTGTTGGTTTTCAAATCTCACCAACAAACTTATACCCTTTCACCAAATTCCCTACTTGCTTTTTTCAATACATAAACACCAAGCACTTTGCTTATATTCTAAACACTAAAACGAAGTGTACAGATTGATGTCTCTTACTTAGATAGATTTGAACATAAAATTCTGAACTTTCAATAAATGAATAAGTAGTGAGAGTGAAAGATTCAAACTCCTTAATTGAGAAGCGATTTAGACTTTGAGAGCTTTTGATAGAGATTTAGCCATTGGAGTTAAGCTTTGAAGGAAGATTTTGAATGCTCCTCGTATTTTCAGCAATAATCAATGATATTCAAGATATATATTTTTCTTTTGCTTCTAAATCTCTCTTTTATAAGTTAAGAGAGATTTTTCCGTTGTTAACTTTGGCAGACATTCAAATGTTCAAAAATATTTTTCTTTACCTTATATTTTGTCTGATGTCTGACTTTGCTGCATTCTGGTATTAGTCTACTACTTTGTCACTAACTTTTTTCAATGTTCACTTTCATCATGGGTGTTTTGAAGTTGCTTCTTTAGTAACTTCGTAGAGATGAGTGGACAGTTGATGTCTTGAATGATTTTGGATGACTTGATTTATTTTCTTCAGATTCTCAAAAATAATAGTAAGCCTTCTTAGTTGTGACAATCCTTTGTAGAAAGAAGTTTCGATTTTCTGAACTTTTAATGCTTCAGAAGGATGACTCTAAAGTATTGTTTAATACCTCCAAAGCTTGGTCATTGTCTCCGAAGGGAGACTTTGAGGACTCCGAAGCAGGTCTATTTGCTCCTAAGCTTGTTCGAATTTACTCTGAAATGTGACTCTAAGTCCTCCAAAGTATATCTATTTACTCTGAAGCATAGCTGATTAACTCCAAAGCATAGCTGATTAACTCCGAAGCTTGTTCTATTGTTTCTGAAGTGTACTATGACAACTTCGAAACTTCTATGACTACTCCGAAGCATACTTGATGATTCCAAAGCTTTCTTGATTATTCCGAAGTATGCAGTGACTTATCCAAAGCTTTGAAAAAGACTCTGAACTGTGTGTGTGACAACTTTGAAACACGTTGTGAGGATTTCAAAGCTTGTCTTGGGCCTTCTCCGAAGCTTTCCAATTATCTCCGAAGCTTGTCTATCTACTCTGAAACATACTTGTAATGACTCCTAAGTATTTTATTTTATTTTAATTCAAAGCTCATTATGAAGAATCTAACATATGTCGTGACTTGTCTAAAGCTTTGCTATGATGACTCTAAAGCTCTTCCATTTACTCTGAAACATGCTATGATTACTCTGAAGATTCTTGATTAACTCCGAAGTACGTTGTGACAATTCTGAAGCTTTCCATTTTACTCTAAATCATGTTGAGATAATTCTGAGTTTGTTATTGTTGGCTCCAAGGGGTGTTTTCAAGACTTCAAAATTTCTATTTTCTTATTTTAAGTATATACAAAATTTATATACTTAATTTTAAAAGAGCATTTACTTTGTATCGTCCTTTATCATCATGAATTTTATTCTCAAGTTGAGTTTGAGTTAATATTTCTATAACATACTTAAGAATAGATTGTTAGTACCTTAATGTTTCACTTATGTCTTTGTTCATCATTAAAACATACTTGGTTAAGAATGTTCGTCATCAAAATCAAGCTAGATACTATGTTCAACATTTCAGGCTTGTGAATAGATCTTGGTTGTGCTAGATGGTATGCTAATGTATGAGTGAATGAAATTGCTTGTTAATATCTGACATGAATTAACTGGCATGTATGTCGTGATTGTGTCTATTGATATTGAATGTTATTATGATTAAATTGAAGTGTGTTGATTAGTTAGATAATTAATGAATTCGTGTAGATGAGCCTTAGTTGCTTGGGTTGGTATATTTGGATTGAATGTAAAGTGAGACAAATGTTTAATAGAAGTTTGTACTTTAATTTAATGATTCGAATTGGCATGAATTGGAGTTTAGCAATTTGATTATAAATTTGAGTTTTGACTATGAATTAGAGGTACGCTAAGATATTGACTAAGAATCGGTTCTATGTGTCATTTTTATAAATGTTATAGTTGCTAGAGTGGTGTGCTCATTTTTATAACATTTTTATAAATGTTAAAGTACATTGAGATATTGACTAAGAATTGGTTCTATGTGTCATTTTTATAAATGTTATAGTTGCTGGAGTGGTGTGCTTATGAGCACTTGGATTGAATAAATTACTGAGTACAACATGATTGAAATTTGGATGTATATTTGGATTTGGATGTTTTTATGATTAAAGTTTAGATGCATGCTTGGATTAGGGATATTAGGCATGCCTGGATTTAGATATTGAGAACATTTGTGTGAAATTGAATTTGGATACCTATTAAGGTATCATTTGTGTAAATTTGGCTTAGCTATTTGATTGAGGCTTAGCTTTGATGCCTCTTAGAATATGATTAATATGTATTGAAAAATTGGATACCTGCCAGAATATAATCATTGTGTGTTTGAGGTTTAGATACCTGCCAGGTTGGCTACTTTGGTTATTTGGGATCCCAGCCCTCTCCGGGCTTTATTTGTTGGATGTCACCTTTTATGGCGAAGAGGCCTGATCACCCTATTATTGGACTCCTTTGCCTATTTAGTAGGTATGGATGGAGAACTTGCAATCCTTGGGTTGCAATGACAACTAGATACCATAAATGGAATTGGTGTTGTTGTCATGGATTTGGCAACATTCATAGCCGAGATTGTAGGGATGAACCAGAGCACACTGATGTTATAAGCTAGTTGAGTCCATTCAAATATGGTTACCACTTGATTATGGTTTAGACCACTTGGTTTGATTATGGTTACCACTTGACTATAGTTTAGACCACTTGCTATAGACCTCCTGAGCATGGTATTACTTCATAGTAGGTGAAAAATGTTGATTAACTGGATATATGGGTTTGGAAATGGTATGAGATATACCTTGTGATGATTATATGGATAGAATGGAAAAATAGAAATAGTTTGATATGTTAAGGTAGAAGTGATAAAAGAAGAATGGAGAGACTCTTGGTTAGAAATTTTATTGTAATTGAATGTAAAATGTTAGTTTGTGATTCTCAGATGCTATGTTTGAAATTTTGAGTATATATCTTGAACTCAATAGTTTCCATTTCTTGTAATACAAGAATGACATCTTCAACCGTTGAATAACTTTATTGGTGAGTATTTAAAAAAAAATACATGCTATGATTGGAGTGAATCGGTATACATGTTATGCCCATGTTGAGTTATGATATTAATGACAAATTCACAAGATCGAAAGATCGTAACTTGGGCGGTGTATCATGATGATATGAATTCGCAAGATATGATTTGAGTGCATGATTTAGTTACTTGGGATTGAAAGTTTTGAGGATGAAACGTTTTATAAGGAGAGGATGTGTAACACCCTGGGTGTTAATGGATGTTAAAAAAATGAGGGGGATTTTTTGCATTTTAGCATAATGAGTAATTAAGGTGATAACAGTGATTTATAAAGAAATTTGTTATGGATAACTGAATTGAACAAAGAAAATGACTTCATTAGTAGTTTTGAGTGAAAAAAAAACCTAAGAGGGGATTTTGAATAAAGTCTTGTATATGACTTGAGTGATTAGTGAAGCATAATTAATATGTGGTATGTGATATGTATAAGAAATTGAATTGAAATTTTGAGATGATTTAGCAATTTTTAACTATTGAGTTAAATATTGAATAAAAGGAACTTAATAGATGATTTCCACCAAATCAAAGAAATTTGAAGGCATGAATGGCTTTATATGATGTTTAAGATATGTGAAATTTTTTCAAATGAATATTGCTAGAGTTCCTCCATGAATTTTATAAATTTTATCATTTTGAATTGTAGAAACACAATAAGAAGAAAAAGAACTAAATTGGTAAATTTGAGCAAAAGCTTGTTTAAGATCTATGTGAATGATCTAATATGGTCGTTATATGTGTTGTAATATGTGTGAAACATTTACTTTAGCATTCGATGCAAATTGGATAAGAATGACTTATGGAGTTACCTATAGTAAAAAATTTTGGTTTTTAGGATGAGAATGCATAAACATCCAGTCTTTAGGAAGAAAGTTGTTACCTTTATTATTTACCTCACTAGTGGATAGTTTAAATTATTTTTCTGCTTCATCCAACACTATCACTGATTGTGGAGTTTCTTTCTCTTTTTCTTTTCTTGTAGTCTCATCCTTTCTATAAATGTTGTGAGTTTACTTGTCTCATCATCAAAATCACTAACTCTCCTTAAAGGTTAGTACTTTCATCAAATTTTACATGGATAGATTCCTCAACAATCTTATTTCTCAAGTTGTAGACTTTAAATGCCTTACTAATAATGGAATATCAAAGGAAAATGCCTATGTTAGATTTATTATCAAATTTACCAAGGTTTTCCTTTCTATTTTTAAGAATAAAACATTTACAACCAAAAATATGGAAATATAAGATATTTGGTCTCCTACCATAATATAGTTCAAATAGAGTTTTGTTAAGTATTAGCCTAACATGGATTCTGTTTATGATGTAACATGTGGTATTCATTGCTTCAGCCCAAAATTATTGAGGCAAATCATATTCGTTCAACATTATCCTTAGCATCTCTTGGAAGGATCTATTTTTCCGCTTCGTTACTCCATTTTGTAGGAGTGTTCTTGGTACAGAGAATATTTGAAGTATGCCATTGCTTTCATAGAAAGTAGTGAACCTTTGATTCTCAAATTCACCACCATGATCACTCCTTATGACAATGATATGATAATTTTGTTCATTTTATACACGTTTGGTAAAGACTTTAAAGAATGAAAAAGCCTCTTCTTTTGATGGAAGAAATATTACCTAGGTAAATCTAGAGAAGTCATCTACAATAACATATGCGTAATGTTTTCTTCCAAGACTCCTAGTTCTTGTTAGTCCAATAATATCCATGTGTTGCAGTTGAAGTGGTTTATTTGTGTATACTTCTTTTTGAGGTTTGAAAGATTCTTTTACTTAATTTCCTTTTAAGCAAACATCACACAACTCACTTTTGTCAAATTTCAACTTTGGTAGGCTAACAAAAAGATCTTTGTTGTACAACTTTTCAATCATATGTTTGTTTGCATGTCCTAATCTTCTATGCCACAACAAGGATTTATCATTGCTTGCAACAAGACACTTGGCTTGGATATCACATAAATCTACTAAATATACATTTTCATGCCTTCTTCTAAGTACTACAGGTAAGTTTGACTCATCTAACACAGAATAAGTTTGAGATTCAAACACAACCTTGTAACCATTATCATAAAACAGACTTAAACTTAATAGGTTACATTTCAATCCCTCTATAAGAAAAACATTTGAAATTATAGTAGATTATGGTGGACCGACCTTACCAATCCCAACCGCTTTACATTTTCCATTGTCCCCAAAGGTAACTGTTCCATCATTCTTTGCTTTAAACTCTGTAAACAACTCTCTTTCCCCTATAATGTGCCTTGAGCAATCATTGTCAATGTACCACATGTTGCTTCTTATGGCTCTCAAGGACACCTACATAGATGTAACATCTATTGTGTTTGAAATCTACTCATGTGGAAATGGGTGGAGTTTACCTTATAAATTAGATAAATTTCACTATTTGGAGATATAAAGTTAATGAGAAGAAAATAACTTAAGTAGTGAAATTGAGCCAAAGCATGTTTATGACATATATGAATAGCCTTATATGATGTTTCAGGTGATTGAAATTTGTTTATGTGGATATGGGTAGAGTTTGATGCTTGAAATTCATAAATGTTATCAATTTAAATTATATAACGGCTATAAGAAGAAAAAGAAATGAAATGGTGAATTTGGGAAAAACATATTTATGATTAGTGCAAGGCCTAAGATAGTTATTATGTGTATTGTAATGTGTGTAAAACATTATTTTGAGTTTTGGATGCATTTTGGAATGAAAATGGCTTATTAAGTTACTTATGACAGAAAATTCGGTTGAAAAGAACTAAATAGGTGATTCTTTACTATTGACCTCAAATGAGGTAGTGAATAGTATGAACATAATTCATTTCATGTATGTGATTTGTGCGAAGTGATTATTGGGAGATTTGAAATGTTTTATGTAAAAAAAGGGGCCATGGTGATCTTTCATAAATGAAAATGCTGAATTTGAAAAAGGGTTCATTGTAATTCATTTTTGACATGGATAATAGACTAATTTGAAAATATGTTCAACATATGGAGAATATATGACTAATAAACCAAAATTGTTCCAAATGACTGAAAAATAATGAGATGAATGAGATGGGTCAACATTATTGAAAATTTTGACATGTTTGTGGGATGATTTGGAAATAGTGGTTAACATAACAATTGTATCCCTTGAAGTTAACTTTCCACTGCCTTAAAAATCAAGTAATTTGGATATTTTGTGTAAACATTATGCTCAAATAACTAGCAGTGTATTGGGGTAGTAGGTTAGTGTCATGACACAGGAACTCAATATCGCGACACAGGTTTTCGATGTCGCAACACTGGGCAATCTGCGAAGTTTGTGTCACGATACAGGTTTTCAATGGCATGACACAAGCCTGATGGTATACTAGAGTATCTAAAAAATCTAACTTTTTAAGCCCCAACCCATTCTATTTTCATTCTACTTCAACCCGTTTTCTCCCTTAGCATCATTCTTCCTTCCCCAACTCCGTTATGCCCCATTTGTCACCAATTTTGCTAGAAAACATGGGGATTAAGGTGGTTAAGCAACCTAGCATGCCTCTTGGCTTGGGTTGTTGAAATTTAGACATCGGGAAATGGAAGATGATCGAAGTTTTAGTGATTGGAGGGAACTACTAGGAATTTTGGCCATGCATCCTTGTTCGTGGATGAAAGCCACGCTTGAAATTGGTGGTAAGATACCTTATCTTATCTGAAAAGTTGATAATTATAAACTAGGGTTTTATACAATTTTTTGAAAACTGATTTTTAGAAGAAAATGATGTGAGTAATTATGGAGAAAATGAGTACTGAGTTAATTACCATAAATTGGGAATGATTTAGCTATGGAAATCATGATTTTTGGCTTGTTAGGGTCTTGTTAATAATGACTTTTAGGAAATCTTATGATTTCTATGAGGTTAGTATGGGGAAAACATTTAATACATACTTAATAAAGTATTAAGAGTAATTTGGTTAAGGAAAACATGAATTTCCATTGTTAGGGTTTCATATTATTAACAAACGGTGATTTTTGTGAGGAATTTGACATGCATTGTTGTGTAAACCATGGAAGAAATATGTAATTTATAAGGTATAATGCTTTGGGGATTTTTATAGGGTGATTTGAGCTTGTGAAAATGGATATTCAATTGTGACCTAGTTTGGGTTAACTAGGAAAATTTTTCATGGGCTATGTAAGCCATGAATTAGTTAAATTAAAGACATAATTGAGTTGTTTTAAAGGTATCTAAGTATTGATCATGTCATATGCAAAATGAATATGACTACGACATATTAATGGACTAACCATAGTATTTAGAAATTGTACTTTATTAACTTGATGTGAATTTAGCAAAGTTGCCTTTGTCAATACATGACTTATTTGTATGCGTAGGACAAATTGAATATGGTTGAGAAGCTATGAAGCTTGTGGCATTATGGAGATGACTCATCAGTAAGGTAAGTGGACTATATTTGTATGCTTATTTGATTGATTGGAGATAATTATTATCTCCTAAGTTGTGTTATGGCATGTAGATGTATGAATGGAATGAAGGGATAGTGATTATTCCCTATTTCGTATAGGAATTTTTAAGAATGAAGGGGGATGTTGAACATCCCATCAAAGTAAAATGTAATGTATGCTTGATTGAAAGGGATAGATTGTCGCTTGGCTTATTTGATGCTTCGTTATGTTAACAATTGTGGATATCTTGAATTTGAATATGTGAATTGGGAATTTGAAAATTCCAAAATTTATGGTTTGGATGAGATATGTTTATATATTGATTTTGTTATGGTTTAAATTTTATATGTGTGGAATACGAATAGAGATACCTAAGGGATCCCTATTATTGATTATTGTTTATTATATAGTCTATTTATTGAGTCTGTTTCGACTCACCCCTGTTTATTTTCTTTTAGTTGGTAGGTCAAACCATGGAAGATTAGAAAACATAGAAGAGTAATTTATTTGAGACATAAATGTACCTTGTGATAGAATGTTATCTTATTTCAGTGGGTTGGAATTCCTTTGCGTTTGTAATTTAAGTGATGAATCCTTGTATTCAAATAATCTTGAATCATGTATAATGAGAAGGAATTGTAAATTTTATTTGAAATTATGGAATTATGATTGTATATATTATTCAAAAGATCCCAATGATGTAAAAGTGAAATATTGGCATATCCTAGTAAAGTATTTATGATTATGTTAAATCAATTAAAGTCCCCTTAGGTGTATTGACATCATGATTTACCTCGATTTTGGGCAACTATGGGATAGTGGATGTTTGTATTTAAAATCTATGTTATTATTTTATTTATGTGATATATAATTGTATAGGTTACACCATACTATTTAGGTTAGGCTCTGCCAAATTTTGGGTAGAGCACCCAAACCTAAAAGTGGGCAAATCTTGGTGAATTTACATGGAAAAATGAACATCGCACATCGAAGGCGAGGCATGATAGAATGGTATCAGATCCTAGGACTTATCTATGTGATAAGTCTAGCTCATCTGTATGAGAACACTAAAACATATAATCATGGTGGTAAACAAAGATAGAAATTGACATGCCTGAGGATAGGTTGATTATGAATTGAGACCATGGGAGAATTTTAGATTTTGGGTAAATGGAAGGCGTGAGTACCAAATTGAAATGGCAGGTAAACGACAATTGTGAATTGATATGCATATGAATGGATAAATATTTATGAAATGAATATGAATGGTATTTGTGATTTGATATAATATTGCATAGTGAATGCCAATATGAGATGCTTATGGAAGTACTATGATAGTACAAGTGTGATTGAAGTAGATATGCATATTGATGATAAATATATATTGTGATTAGAATAGCACAGGAAAATATGGTAGTGCTTATATGCACCTTGTTTGAATTATAATATATTTATTTTAAGGTGTAGGTGAAATGATAATGATGAGATTGCAAAGTTTTGTGAATAAGTATTGAAAATTTGAATTAGGTTTGATTTGTTGAATTGAATTTTGAGGGAATCATTGGATTCCTTTGGTTAACATAGTTGTGTGAATTTAATCGCTTAAGTGATTATTTTGATTAGATATGGTTTGCTATGATAATGTAATTGTGTTGCTATGCTAATGTATTTGTTTTGTTGAAATATTTGTTCATTTGTTCCTTGATGAATTTGGTTGTGATAGATGGTATATTTACCTATATGATTGAATAAGTTTGTTTATGGATATGTTCATTTGAATGGATGGATAGGTATGCCATGATTGTATTATTTGACATTGAATTTCATTATGGCTAAATTAAGTTGTATTGATTGATAATATGATTGATGAAATTCTGTACTTCTCCCCTCTGAATGATTGACAGAGAATTCACACTAAGTTTGAATTTTGGATTGATATAATTGATAAGGTAATTGATAGATGGAAAGTTCTATATATTTGAATTATTGAAATGGAGATTGTTAATGTTGCCTTGAGACAAGATACTGATAGTGTAATACAAATCCATGTATGAAACTAAATTGGGTTTTGACTGAAACTTATAAGGCATACTTGGATTTGGATTGAAAATTTGATGTATGTG
>JAYJMB010007625.1:0-10049 GCA_036873735.1 Pouteria campechiana
GCTTAAAAGCATAGCCGTCCTCCTCAAATGCATGACCAAGCTCCCAAATCCATGTTGCACCTTCCTTTTGGAGGAAATTAGCTCATTCTTTCATTTTCTTATGTTTTTCACATATCAAATGTGCAAAAATTGGGTTCAATAGAAAGACCACAAGTTCTTCTAGCTAGGCAAGATGATTTCCTAGCAGAAATGGATAGAAATCAAGTTAAATGGGGCTAGGTTAAAATAGAAGAAAGAAAGGGATGAAAATCCCATAAAATGAAACAAGTTTGGGGTCAAAAAGTCAACCCCCATTTTATACCACTAACCAGCACCGCCAATGCCCCCTTGCTGTCATCACCTGCCCCTTCAAAGATGATCGGCGCCACCAACACCAGTTTACTGGCTCCCAAAATAGTGGATTATTAGTCCACTTTTTCAATCTATTTTCTCATATATTTTTGCCATAATACATTGCATAAAATCCTACCATAAAAAAGTATATTTAATCCTTATTTTATGCATGATAAAAATACATAAATTTTTTCATGATATAAATCTAGATCATATCCAATATGTAGTTTCATACTCGATTTCATAATTCATTCCATAGAGAATATAACATAATTACACAAAATTTTACCTCAATTAACTCATAATTAAATTCATATAATCACACACTTATTATTTTCTTGACTTAATTTCATAAAATTTTCATATACTTGATACATAATTGGCTCATTCCATCGAAAAATCATATTTTTTCATTAATAAACACATATCTAATTACTTAGTCTCATAAAATACAACTTTACACTTAAGGTCATTTTAATGGTATTAATGCTAAGGCCCAAAATTTAACACCCCACTTGTTATAATTATCTACCTCTATATTTGGATGAATCCACCTCCCAGCCCAAACTCCATCAAATCCCAAGCCCCATCCTAAACCAAATCCATCTCCATTAAAACAACCCCACCAAAGTGGTATCAAACAACCACTGACACATATACTCCTAATTTTTGTTATCTCCTAGAGGATGTGTACATAGAAAGAAGAAAACTTCATCTAGATGCCTTCATGAAGGGTCTACCCTTACCATTTCTAGAATTTTGCAACCCTGATTATGAAGAGAGACTTAGGATTATTGTTGACCCCTTTGCTACCCCCTCAACCTCTCCTAAATCCACACCTACACCTAAACCTACAGCTTTACCCAAGCCCCCACCCAAGCCTACATCTTCTTTCAAACCTCGTTCCAAACCCAAATCTCCTCCCAAACCCAAATCCAAGATTCCACCAAAGCCTAAACCCAAATCTTCCCATTCAAAACTTCCATCCATCATCCTACCAAGAGGAATACCTTCATAGTATAACTAACAATACCTAAGCCCTTCAAGCCAATCAACTCCCAGACTTCCCTAAGTTTCTTAATCTTGCCATTAGGGTGCAAATTCAACTCATTTCACCAATCAAAACCCCATCTACCATTCCTCTTCATCCCACTTCTATTCCTATTACCCCTGCTTCCCCTACAACCAAATAGCCATTTCTAAGAAACCTAGAAACTTTTGCCCAATTGCCTCTCACATGTTCCAAATGACCTAAGCCTCCACCCAAAAACCCATAGCTTATTGCATTTTTATTTTCTCTCCATGTAATCTTATTTGTATCATGACTATCCAATTGTATTATGTATGTACTCATTGTATTCATGTGTCTTGTAAATTTTATCTATCATTCACTAATGAAGTATAACTTTTTCTTCATAATTTGTGTCTATTTTCATTTTCCTTCTTTGCCTTTTTAATTATGACAAAAAGGGGGAGAAATATCAATAGTAGAAAGAATAGTTTGAATAGTGCACTTAATAAGGGGAAGAAATAGCAAACATGATCACTAAAAGTAGTTAGTGCACTCATTCAAGGGGAGCTGTATGTTTTTAGAATTTTCATAGCTTAGTTTCCACATACGCTTTATGTATGTTTTGTATATCACTCAAATATTTTATTATTATCAAAATGGAGGAGAATGTTGATCTTAGCCCCTTTGCTTAGCTTCATTTAATCATGAATATGATTAATAGATGAGTTTTAATACCGAGAAAACATGTGAGTAAAGTGTTAAGCTACTGACAGTTCCATTCCCATGTATACAATGATAAATGTATGAAACAAGTCAAGGAAAGTAACTTCAAATATGTGGATAGCATGTACAAGTTTATATTAGAGATAAGATCCACTAGTCAATTTACAAAGGAAGAAACTAGTGAATGTTCAAAAGATTAATGACCCTTTAATTAGAAAAGAATTTCAGATGTACTGGGACATGTTTGAAATCATGAGGAACAAATTAAGCATATAAAAACGTTTAGAAAATCTAGAGAATAAAAGTTGTAGCCTTATAAACTAAGTCTGAAATAACTTCAAAAGTGTTTCAAATGTGAGAACTAAGGTTCAAAGGCCAAACTATAGTTGAAGGATATGTTTGGCATCAAACAAGAATTTTAGAGTAACTTCAGATGTATGTTGCTGAAGTAAATATAGATGGATGCCAAAGTTTAGATGCTAAAAATGCTTCAAATGTTACAAAGGATAGCTTCAAAAGTGTTGAAGCATGAAGCCTTAGCATTGAAATGTTAATGGCACTTCAAACATGCTGAAGTTATACTTTCAGATGTGTTGAAGCATGAATGCAATGCTTCACATGTGCTGAAGCCTTGATTTAGATGTTACGGAAGCAAGCATCAGAGGAGCTGAAGCACTTAGACATAACTAAGGAATTTACATCACTTCAGATGGTTTGAAGTCTTTCTTCAGATATTCTAAAGCACCGTTATGAGGCGCCAGTTTTAAGTGTTAGCGATGAGCACAAATCACTTAGTTTTTCATCCCTTCAGAAGTACTGAAGGATTGCTTCAGATGGTCTAAAGCAGTGATAACTCCGAAACAATGACAACTTCATAGTTTCTAAATAAGTGTCACTTGTACAGTTCTTCATTGTTCCATATGTGCTGAAGTCTTTACTTCAAACCATCTAAAGTCACAGGAACACTTTCAACTATCAGAAATTTGAATGTTCACTCACATTTAATGGAAACTATCTTCTCAAATGGAAAGATTTTAAATCCTAAAATCAGAGTAAACAAAGGATGTTAAAAGAGTTAGTAAATTTAGATACATGATCAAGAGAGCATTTGCTCCAACATTAAAGTTTTCTTCGAAATATTTCAACTCCACTGTGCTTAACTTCGATACAAGCATTCAAAGCTCTTTACTTTAATAAACTTTTAGAGTTTAACTATCTATTCTTAATTGTTTTATCTTTATTATATCTACATTAATCTTTATACAATCTTCCTATCTTAGAGGCATTTATTCCTGTACAACTTTTTTTGTATCTTTGCAAGTAAGGAGCTTGCTGTGTATGTTTATTAGTTGTAGCAAGTAGGTTAGACTTGGTGGGAGATTGTTGAGTTTCTAGTTCACTCTTAAGAAATGAGTTGTAAGATTTTGTTAGTAAGCTTGGGAAAACTTGGGAAAACCAACGAGTGTACATTGATCAGAGTTAGATGATCAAGTGTAGTGGATGATCAGGTGTAGTGGAACCTAAGTATAGTAGTGAGACTGACTCAGAGAAGTGGAGTAGGTAGGGCTAAACCACTATAAAAATACATGTGTTTGTGTACTGTGTGATATTTGTTTATTTTATTTTAGTACTATAATTTTACCAAAAATTTTAAAAGCTCAATTCGCCACCCCCCACCCCCCTCCTCTTGAGCTACCTTTTGAATGGGACCAACAACAGATTTCTCTGCATAAGAGGTATTGCAATTGGTGGAGGAATGCACTAAAACCAACCTTGAGGGTTATTTCAGGACACTTCCAAGATAGTTTAAGGAGAGAGTTCTACAAGCAACCAAGGGAGGAAAAAAGACTCCATGTTCTATAATATGCATATTACAAAGAGTGTTCTTTCTATTTTTTTCATGAACTAATTTTCTTTTTTAGGGTGATGATATAGCCCTCATGGATATTCTATATAAATAAGGATTGTTGGTTAATCAATTTAGTTTTATCTTGTTTCATTTATTATGTTTATTGCAGTCATCCAATTTATTTAATTACTTGATTATCAATTTTATAAATTAGATTGATTATTTGAGAACATTATAATGGTAAATGCCTTATGCTAAACCATGTGATAGCTCTCTTGACTAAATGAATATATGTTTATGGTACACACCTTACGTTAAATTATTCTATTTAGTTCATGAAAGTTCTTCTGAGTTTAATGTGTTTTCAACCTCAATTACACTACATGTCATAGGTAATTGGATGGGTGAAAATACTTAATTTAAACCCGCATGCCTAATGGTAATAATCATATATTGGATAGAACAAACCCAAGATATGAATTGAATCTGACATCCCAATGACATAAGATATTTGTGAGTGGTGAAATCAAATCCTTAGACTCTTAATTTTCTTAGTTTTCACTTTATCTTATTGATTTAGGATAGTCTTAGTTTAGTAACTATATTTAATTGAATTAGTTTGATCAATTCTCTAGGGATTGACTCTTATTTATGCATGCTATACTACTATAGACTTGTGCACTTATGAGAAATTAGAATCTGACCATCACCGACAGAGAAGAGCCCAAAGCTACAGAGATTTGTAGTGCTCGCTGCCTATTGACTGCTCTAAGTCATGACGTCTAGAGGTCTATAGGGACTCTACAAAGGTTTGTTGAGCACTCTATAAAAACCATATTCTACAAAAGTATGAACAGAAGAGACCAATAAAGTTCTTCGACAGAGAAGAGTTTATGTCCATAGAGGTTTGTGATTGTAATAGTTAGAAAGTGATGTGACATCTCAACAATGTCTAGGTTTCAAATTATCCTCTTCCATATGCTCAAAAGCTTTAATAGAATTTATAAATAGAAGTTTCGTAGAAGAAGAAGAAGAAGAAGAAGAAGCTTGAGGGTTCTAAGTGCTATAAATGAATCAATCACAAGAAATTTAATCAAGTCTCCAAGTGCATTCACTCTAAGGCACTCCTACATTCAACAAGTATAAAGCTACATCAAATTCATCATAACAGCACTATAAAGTTATTGTTTATTCTTTATATTTGAGCTTAATTTGTTTACATCTCTACCTAGTAAGAGGCATTACATTTTACATATTTTATTTAGGATTTTGGGTTTTCTACTACAAGAAAGGGGACCCTTGCAACTATAATATGTTGTAAAGAGTTTGTTAGTAAACTTGAAAAAATTAACAACTTAAAGTTCTTGGTAAGCTCGAATAAACCAAGTGGTGTAAGAATTCTTGGTAATCTATTGTCTTGGGCGTTTGTTGCTTCCATTATTATTATTATTATTTTCAATAACCTCCAAGTGGAATTCTATGAAAGCAATTTGGGTGAAGCTTAAACAATAAAAGGATAAATTTTGTTAATAATTTTTATTTATTTATCCATGTAAACCTTAATCTACATGATGTTGCTAATGTATAGTATGGATTAGTGGTAAAATCGAATAAATTAATTAAATTTTGGTGCAAAACTGAAATAGATAAATTAAATTTTGTTTATGATTTATGTAAGTTCTTATAAATATTAATTTGTTGTGTGAAAATTAAGAGCATTTATTTCATTTGATTTTTTCACTTCAATGACATCTAAGGATTTGAAAGAGATATTTGTAGCAAGAAAATTATCTAAGTATCTACTTAATTAGAATGGGAAATGCTATGCTACACACACTTGCAATCTTTTCCAACCCACAAATGGTTTCATCCATTACCTTTCTCTCTTATTGGACCAATTAATCACTATGATTGCTTGGAAAAAAGTAAGAGAGATCAGCAATTTTACCCATTTACCCAATCTAGTCCATAGACCTTGTTAAGTGCTATCAAGTGCATCAAGTGCGCTAAGTACTATCAAAGACCTCATTAAGTGTCATCAAGTGCTATCAATATTGTCAAGGTTGATCAAGCATAGTACAACAAGTGTTATCAATGATGTTAAGTCCATTATATGATTGATAAGCCTAGTATAGGAAGTGTATAAAGTGCTATCAACCTGAGTCAATATGATACAACCCAATATTATAATTGACGTCAAACCTTATCAAGTGTTATCAATGATCTCAAGGTCTATAGGCCTCTTGTCAATGATGTTAAGGCTTGTCAATATGAATACAACCCAACATAATGTGAGTGTCAATCCTAGTACATAAATCTCGTCAAGTGATATTACGTGCCATCAATAATGCAAAAATCCATTCCAAAATATATACAAATATAAAATGATCAACACACCTCCATTTCTAAAATGACCTATTTTGCTAGTGCTTCTAATGTAACCTCTTCCAATCAGAATATGAAGCCATGAACCCGGATGCCAAGCTTTGTTCTCAAATAAAAAGCTTCAATTTAGGAAAAAGAATAAACATAGTTTGGCACAAAGTACCCACTCATGAAGAATTCGTATCTTCTCGTTAGTATAAACAATTTAAAATTAACGAGGGTGTCATTACTAGGAATAGAACCTGTTATTTCTGTGATAAAGTTGATTATTTGTAGGGAAATAGGTTAATATTTGATCCATTGGAAAATTTCTTATGCTATCCAAACTCTAAAGTCGTATTTAAAAATCGTAACGAGTTGGAAAGAGTTGGAATTGTCATCAATGAATGCCCAACACATTTTTCGTGAAGTGACTTCACATCACATTAGTGACCCCAACCACCTTTTGCTGAAGCGGCTCTAACATCATAATAGTGATGGAGGGTGAGGCCTACGGTTTAGTGGTTCCCGTGCATGGAACGCAACACATTAGAACATTGGTGTTGACTACATATCTTGAAAAACCCAGTTGTTGGATGTATTCTACATTCCAAGGTGAATCACATCCCACCCGTCAAGCTCATTTTTTAAATGATTTTGAGTGCTAAGCTCTATTTAAAGGGAGCTTGGGGCCGCTTGAAATGGGAGTATTTATCTGAGATAAGAGAACATAGCAGCACAGGTACAATTGACGTCAACCATGTATTAGACATAAACCAAAAAATAAACATTTTATGAAAAACATAAGTTTTCCAAAACATTTTCATCTTGATTATGTCTTTTTTATAATAATTCTTATATATTTTTTCTTAATCTATTACTTTGTTAATATTGTTTGCAATCTTGCTAACATCATATTATACTATTTCGTGGATATGTATTACATACTCTATATTCCAACAATCCCTTAAGATATTGATGTTTATTTATGTAATAGCAAAAAATAATATTAATACTAATAAAAATGGTTTTAGCTAAGGTGTTGTTCTCTATATGACTAAAATTATTCAAGAGGGCTGAATTGATTATTTGAAAAATCAAACAACCAATTAAAATTTTGCTATCCTTGGTATAAATTGAAACACAAACAAACTCAACAATGTAAAAAATAGAGCAAAGATAAACACAATTATAGTGATTTGGTTCAATTCTGGCACCTAGTTCACTCTTCAAGAAAAATTTTCTTGGATTTTACTACTGCACAAACTAGTCAATCAAAAGTATAGTAATCCCTTAAATGTCTTAATGTCTTCTAGATTTTACAATGCTCCAAGTGGGGCTAAAGATAAACCAACAGCACGTTCTTCTAAACCAACTTATCTTTTTGGTAAAAAGCACCTCTATATACCAAGAAACATTACATAAAAATGAAAAAAAAATAAATGTCTCCAAAAGAGACAAAAATTTAGAACAAGCTTACAACTAAACTTGAGTATGGAAGCTCTAGAAGGACAATAGAATGTGGATGTAAAGCTCTACAAAGAAATGAAGCTTGTCGTGAAGATATTTAAATTTTAGCACTAAATACTTGTAATAGATTTATGAATGCACTTGAAAACTCCTTTATTTGTTAATTGGGAAAATCCAAAACATATTAAGAGAAAATTTTCAAAATATAAATGACTTAACTTTTATTATTTTGTCACATAACATCATGCATGGCATGTTGAACCAAATTCACTTTACTTTGATTGATTTTGATGATGAATATATTTAATCAACCAAGTTTTGATGATGTGTAAAATGCATATGAGTGAACATTATAAGATACTAACCATTATTCCCAAATGTGCAGTAACAAATAATATGTCAAGGAAATAACATAAGTGAACAGCACATACAAGATCATATCAGAGACAAGATCTACAAATTTATAAGGAAGAAAATGTAAATGCTCAAAGAACATGGCAAGCATCGTAAACAAGCTTTAAAAGAGAAAGAATGACACTGAAACTTTGAAGATTAGTATTTAAAACATCTTCATAAAATGTCTCAAATCACTGTCAAAGTAAATCAAATAAATGCCCAAGCTTGAACAGAAACAAGGCTTCAAAAGGAGAAAAGGAACTAAGTTCCTTACTTAATCAAGTTTGAACACTGTAGAAGCCAAGATGTAAGAATGTCAAACCCAAATTCAGATATAGCACAGTCAAGTTCGGACATAGCAAAACATGTTTCTAGACACTGAAGAACTAATTCCAAACATTGCTAAAGTCGGTCCAACATGTCTCATAAGTCCAAGTTGAAAATTTTCAAGTATTAAGCTTCAAACATTGCCATTGCTAGTGTCAGTAAGTCTAAAATATTAACTTCAAATGTTGCTAGCTCACTTTCAGACATCGCTAGAATCCAATTGTATGACCAAGATAAATCTTGTCTGTTCTAAGTCAAAAATTTTAACCTAGGACATGGCGAATTATTTTCGGACATAGCCAAAATGAGGATAGACACAAGCTAAACGATTCAAGTAGGTACAAAATCTTAACTTTTGACATAACTGCTCATTTCAGACATTGTCAAAGTGTCTTCAAACATAGTGAAACCGCGAGGGCACTTCAATGAGCAGAAAATCCTATTTATTTGATCACATTTAATGAACGTCATCTTTTCGAATGGAAAGATTTTGAATCTCAGTATAAACTGAGTAAAGAGTGGTCATTCGAAGAAGTTGTGAAGTTAGAAAAGTTAAGACAAGTTAGAGAAGCAAATAAGAACATTTACTCAGACATTAAGTTTTTCTTCCAACTCTACTATACAAAAACGTTATCTGCATTCAAAGCTCAATCTCTGCAATAGCTTAACAGAGTCTAATATACTCTGTATTTATTAATCTATATTTATTTTTTGTACACTTTAATTCTATACAAATCAGCCTATGTAAGAGGCATTTTTATTATACAAAATTGGTTGTATAAGATAGCAAGCAAGGGGCTTATTAATCTTGGATAGGTTTGTTGGTTAGCTTGGAAACCAATAAGTTTGTTGATGAGCTTTGAAAACTAATGTATAAAAGTTTGTTAGTGAACTTTGAATATCAACGTATATAAGTTTGTTGGTAAGCTTAGAAACTAACGTATAAAAGTTTATTAGTCAACTTTGAAAATCAACATGTCTAAGTTGTTGGTGAGCTTATAAAACTATCAAGTGATTAGTAGAACTTAAGCACAACGAGTGAGGCTAACTTAGAGGGAGGAGTAGGTATCATGTAATGGGCTGAACCTTTATAAAAACACCCATGTAATTGTGTTCCTTATTACTTTCAGCACATTGATTTTATATTTGGCCAAAATTTTTAAAAGCTCAATTTAACTCACCCCCCACTACCCACACACACCCCTCTTGAGCTACCTTAGAGCAGGACCAACATGGCAATGGTTGAAAGTCACATGTTTATTATGGGGGTTGGAGTGGTTAGATTGTATAGATTATAGATCATTGGGTTGTATGGATGATAGACCATATAAATTCAAATTTACTTGTAGACTAGTTAGAAGACATCAAATTAGATTAAACTTTGCAACCTTTTCCGGTAGATGATATACTTAGTAAATGCTTGTAAGGACTGAAAGACATATAATGTAGAGAGCGGATCCGATAGGTCCGTACTTACAGTTCCCTCAATGTATGTGACAACTCAAAATTTGGTAAGTATAATTTTCAATTGTAATAAAATTTTTAGTAATTGGTAATTGGTGGCCCTAAATAATT
>JAYJMB010007626.1:0-10048 GCA_036873735.1 Pouteria campechiana
TCCCTGTTACAATTCGAGACGCCAGCCAAGCCAATTTGTGCTACGCATGCAGTCAGTCCATCCAGATGATTTACACAGTAGATGAATAGGGCACATGATTGGTAGCCGAACATTTTTTTTTTTTTTTTTTTGTCCTATCATTGAAATTCATTTCTCTAGTTGATAAGCATTTGATATCTTTTGGCTCGGCTTTAGATGATGGTATGGCCTACCTCGTTTTTTGTTTCTCATGTCAGGACAAGTGCGGAATGGCCTTTCATGGCATGACGTGGTTTCGCTTTCATCTGTAAAGCTCTGTTCTTCCTCCAAGCCTCAGCTTCGACAGTTTCGAAACCGGTGGAAGATAGCAGCTGTTAGGTTTGGATCATTTTCAGCTGAATCTGGTCCGTTGCTGCATGTGATTTCAGGCCAAAAACAGCCCCACGATTATTGAAGGTGGCTCTAGACATAATACAGCTCGATGTGGGCTAAAAATACAAGGGCAGACATTTGTCAGCGACAGAACAGGCTCTGAATATCCAGAAAGCAACCCATCAGCGCATGAACAGCATGGGCGCGCTGGTGCATCGGACGGCCAACCATTGGACAATTGTCCGACAATATCAGCCATGCGATAAATACTTTTAATGATTCGTAGGAGGTCAGAATCTAGCTTTAGCTGAAAAATAAGTTCCGTTTCGTCATAGATCCTAACGTCAAAACCATCCGTACGATTGTCTTTGATTCGCGTTAGGGGTCCATTTTCGTCCAATTGGTGTATGGGGATCCTCAACTGGCTCTTTGGGACCGTGCCAATCGAATGAGCGGCCTGGATGAAATCGACGATCGAGGACCAAACTTAGACAACTCATGAATGAAATCAATGAATTTGGGCCAGACCATTAATCACTGTGAATTGACGAAACGAGTGTTTTAAACAGTACCACCAAATATTGTCGTAAAAAACTAATTGGACGACTAACATCGAGAATACAGGTCGGCAAAAGGGCTCATAGGATGTGGGAAGTCGAAATTCAGTGGGAAAACACGCATGTGATGCGAATTGATGCATCACTGACGTCTGTATAAAAAAAGGAGGAGAAGAAGCTGGAATTAGTGATTAATGTGCATCGCATCGTGCATGTCGCATGGATCACGTGAACTTCTGCCACAAGCATGCAGCGGGCCCTACCGGGAATGTCTTGTTACTCCGACACGGTTTGGTAGATGATACCCGGTCGCCCCCAAAGAAAAGTGCTGTTATCCGTGCACTTCAGCCAATAGCTAGAGTGGCAGCGTGGTATTCATGCATTGTTAATTACGTAAAGAAAATGTATAAAGATAAGATTGATGATTAATCCGGGCTACTTGATATGGATCCTTTTCTTTTTTTTTTTGGGTAATAAACGATCCATGACCAAAAAAAAAAAAAAAAAATTTCTGAACAAGCCATGTCCGGTTTATCTAAAATTTACGCATCCACCCGAGCACCAAACTAAGCTACGAGTGTCACTGCTCATCCCCTCTCCGTGATCACCAACGTAGCAAATCTTTCCAACAAAATTTTTAAAACCAAAGAAAAAACAATTCAACGGCATGAAAAAATTACGAAAAAAAAGGTCAGTGATAGAGCCGTAATTTACATACAACCGCACAAACAAAGGCACGTTCCCCCACACTCAAACCTGCGGCGCCGTCACCACTATCCTCTCCGCCGCTTCCAGCGGAGCTTCCACGTCATGCCTCTTCTCCGGCGAAGCCATCATGCAGCTGGTCCGGCACGTCGGGCAGGAAGTCCTGGATGCCAGCCAACCTTCAACGCACTTGACATGGAATCCGTGCTTGCACCTCGGCAAAACCCTGATTCCTTCCCCGTTCACGAATTCCGACAAACAGATAGCGCACTCCGCCTCGGCTCCCGCCATGTTCATTCCCGCTGAGAAGACAAGCGTCGGGAGGGAACCCATCTCGGCCGCCGCCAACCGCGTCGGCTTAGCTAAGGAGGAGTCGGAGGGTTCGGTCTGTCGGCTCCGGTGGCGGCGGATGAAGCAGCGGATGGCAGCGTTGACTGCGAGGGCGGAGACGAGGGCGCAGATGAGGATGATGAGGACCATGACGAGGTTGGCCTCGAAGTCGCCGGCGCTGTGGTAGGGAAACCACGCGCTGGGTGTGGCGTCACGTGAGGCGGATGAAGGCGCGGGAGAATGGACGATTCCAGGTAATGGCATGGCTTTGGTTGTGTATTTGACGGATGGGTGGATTCGCTTTTCTTTCTGCAATCACTCTCTGTTCCCCTCTTTGTATTTGTATTTCCTTCTGCCTGTGTGAGGAGAGGAGAGCCATATAAAGAAAGGGAGGGATGGAGGCTCTAGTGCCAACTCGACGCTGGAGGTATGGGACCCACATGGGCTCGAGCGATCTCCACCGTTGGTTGCATCCCATCCAGCTGAACGAACGGGTGCAGAATTGCCGTTTACGTGACTCCAGCCATGCGATAGGCGGGTTTGGAAAAAGAAAAACAGACGGTCCAAATTCAGCTCTTCGGAATGGTAGCGGGACGCGTTCGCCCTGATTCTCCGTGGGGCCCACCTCTTTTTATCGAGAGACTCAGCATTCAGTCGAAAGCAAGCGCAGCTGTCCAAATGCCCTCGGTGATACAAAACTTTGATACACGAGCGGGGCCTGGCGCCGGCGGATGGTGCACGGGCGCTTAGCAAGTGGCGAATGAATTGTTGGCAGAAGTGACGAGGGTTACCGCTTGGCCAGCCTCTGTATCATCCTCAACAAATGCGCCATGCATGACCGAAGTTGGCGCACGTGTATCGGGTTAATAAAGTGATTGCGCGGCGATGGAGACAGTTTTGGCTCGCTTAAGCGTCCATTACTAGTGCGTTCGGTACCGTCAAAAGTGGCAGTGAATGGCAAGTATTTCGATTTATGTGAAGAGGAGTTGCATCAGCAGTCCTCAACGAAGGCACTGGAAAAGGAGATGAAATTTCCACTCTAGTGTGGCATGCGCGCTCATAAATTATGAACCCAAAATGGTAACTGAAGAAGTGAAATCTGCCGCAGCAGGGTGCCAAATTCAAGCCACGGCGATGAAAGCGAGTAGCGGTCCCTTAGTTTTATGTATAGGATTAACGGTTCACATCACAGCTTCTGCATATTGTAACTCAATTTCAGCGTACCACTATCTCAAGGTAGAGTCACATATTAAATTTTATTATTATCGGTATTTTTAATTATTATTTTTTAATATTTTAAATTTACAAATAATGAAATCTTCATCGGTATTATTAACATTATTTCTTCTACTTTTCAATCTTTCCTCATTCAATCAACACGCTCTAATATTCCAATGAAACCGTAACATTTAACCCAAAAGAAATAATCAACGATACAACATCTAGACTGATTTCTGTCGCTTTGGGGCTTAGCAAATATCCAAGTCAAATAATAAGGCGACATATTACGGACAAAGGATAGATAAATGAGAGCAGACAAACCATGTATAAAACCACCGTCTAGACGATAAAATGCAGTCGGAAGGCCCTTGCGAAAGGAAATGTAGCCCAAAAGAGGGTGTTAATTTTAAAAAGATAGATGAATATGAAGCAAAGGATGCTAGAAAATAGAAAAATATTAATTACAAAAATAAAATAATCATTGAAAAATTACAGACAATAATGGTGTATAAGACTAATTCCGGTATTTTCGCCCTGACAGTCAATGATAATCATACCATCCACCCAATTCCAATTCTGGTATTTTCCTGGTGCCCATCAATGTGCGCATCATGGAATATACGACTTAAGATTGTACAAATTATCGCAGTCTGTTATTTATTATTTTGTGGTGGGGCCCGCCACTAGGCAATTGAAGAGTTTAAAAAAGAATTCGTTTAACCGTCTAAGTACCGATATCGTAGATTTTCACTACAACAAAATTCACCATATTCATACGCAGGCCATAAATTTATGGGCATCTTCAATGCATCCTGCTGTTAGATCAGCTGTCTTGAATTCTTGTATAGTCGACGTGTTGCCTTCGAAGTTGAAAGGGATAGACACAGTTTTGATGGTTTTACCCGTAACAACTTAACAGCTTTTTTTGGTTTGGATTTCTCGTCTTTTTATGCTATCTTGGAACTGTTATCGTCTCTTTAATTTGACGGTAATGATACAAACTTGACCGGCTGGACGGTGATATATATAAGGCAGTTTCATTTCGTGATTAAGGCCCAAACGTTAGATCGATGATCCATGCCTTTAAACCGTTGGATCATGTCTCGGATGACCTATCAAGGAAAAATCATGTGGTTCAAAAAAATTTTCAAAATTACGTCCATGAAAAGAAAATACCGTATTGGTTCGCTGGGGCCTACAACCTTCGAACGAGTGCTTTTGGGCATGTTGCATCTGATGCGGGCCCCATGAAAGTATTCCATGTATGTAGTGGACCATGGTCGCAGCTGCCGGGCATGCATGCATCCCGATCTAGACCTTTTATAGCTAAGCTTGCGAATTTAGTGAAAAAATTATCAAATTTTAGTAGCGCGTATTTGAATATATCGTGTCACAGAGATGAACTGCATAGGAAAAAAATATATATATAGTATGATGAATGGAGTATTATAGGTGGTGTGGTTAAAAGGTCGAGAAAATTATTAGAAAGATAAAAGTAAATTACAAAAAATTAGAAAATATGTAAATAAATTATTAAAATAGTAATAATAATTAAAAAGTATGATAAATATTAAAAGAAAAGGGTTGACGGGTACAGAGGATGTTTGGATTAAATTGGGTTGTAATGTAGTAGAATACATAAGATGGTACGCCATACAGATAGAGTGTATTTGATAAAGAAGTATATTTGAAATACATATGGATTTCAGCAAAATAAGAAATGAGATTAACAAAGTAAGCTTTTGAATGAAAAAAAATTAAGAAAAGTAATTGGAGTTATAAGTAATAATTAAAAAATAAAAATTTCAAATTAGTTATAACATCACTCTAGAGAAGTAGTAAACCCCTTGGTAAATTCACTCTTCCTCCAAATTAACGAAGTACTCCACATTCAGGCAGCACTGCAGCGGTATTCTTGACCTTATCAACTCGCCGGTAATTGGACTCTGATGCTTCGTGAAAGGCCACATTTAAACATCGAGATTTTTGGATGGACTCATGCCTCGTTACAGGATGCATTTCTACATCCTGATTTTGGGGTTGTTTTAACTTTGTTTTTGGGTTCTTGTGATGTGTGTGTGTGTCCGTGATAAATTTTTATACTCCAACCCTTTGTCGTTCACACATGCACATAACTCATACTCAGATTACTGAGTGAGTTGAGACACCATGCCTTAAAACTGGGTGGATGCAGTCCGAACAACGCAACATTGGAAACAGTCCAAATATTTAAAAACAGCAGACTCGGAGACGTAACACCTGCCCTTATGCAGACCTTCGTGAGATTTAGAAACGGAAAGGAACATCATTGCTTTTGGCTCGTATTTCTCGAGAATAAGCATTTAAAATTACTGGTAGTGGCATGTATGATATATATCTTGAATCAAAAGCTATCGATGTGTACTTTATTGTATGACCGTGACATTGGGTGACGTTTATGGGATGGTAAAAGACTCAAAGGTGAATGAAATCTCTTCTTCCTGGCTTGGAAATCAATCATGTGTGTGGATAACTACTGGTTGAGCCTGCTCACGTGTAATGGACAAACACTGGTAGAGATAAGAAGCACTTCTGTATCAGTTGGCAAGGGATATCCGAAAGCAGACAAAAAGAGAGAAGAAGAAGATGTTCTCTTCTGATAAGAGGAATAGACAAACAGGCCCATTCAGGCTGCCGAAGGCCCTCCCAAGAAACCTTTCTAAAAGCGTGCAGCTGTCCATGTGATGGTCTTGAGACATCCCACTTTAGCTATTGACAAACAGATAATACAAACTTATTATATATCCACATAAGCATGACATATTCTTACAATGATTGAAGACTCTAACCAGTTTCACATTACTAAGCAAACCATTCCCGCTACCATCTGACCTCGGGTAGACTGGTTTTAGTCCAAAATCAATTCGCTTCAATGAGTCATTCGGCCATGCCCCGAAGCCCGAAAGAGCTTCTTAAAATGGTGGGCATTTTGGCAGTAAATAATAGTGTGTGTTGGACAGAAAAGGCCTGGATGGCGAGTAACCAGAACCTGTTCTTATATGCCATAATAGCATAGACACTGACGTAGAACCCTTGCAGTGACAAATTCGGAGAAAGAGGGCTAAAAGCCTAAAAGTAACCCTTGCTTCACCGATGGGAAACGCGGGAAACAAGGTATACGTTTCCTTTTTCGCACACAGCTGTATAGTTTCATCCATTGACGCATGCGAATACGCTACACGTACGTCTCAGCGAAATCCTGACTTTCCATCATGCATACAAGTATACAACAAGATTGATCTTATGATTTGACCATCAAAACCAAGCGTTATTCGTGCCATTAATTAAGCTGGACAGTTCAGAGTTTAATGGCTACATAATTCTTCATTTTAATGCCAACCTGCACGCAGCCTTATCAGTTCTTAATTTCTTTTTCGCTGGTTAAAACGGTTACGAATTTCACTCTCTGACAAGCTTTTGGTATTTTATGAGGCATTTTAGGAGTGGATAGGATGCTTTTGTCTGCAGTCCTTTGGAAGATTATGCCTCGCTGGTAATGTTGATTGGCATTTTGCTATTTTGTTTGAACCTTTTTGTGTGGCCCATCTTCATCTGCTAAGGTTGTAGAGACATGGAGACTCTCTGAAGTGGGTGTTTTCTGGTGGTGGACGTGACACTCGTGTGGCCCACCTCAGTTATGGAGCCAACATGGGCCACGCAGGCATTGATGGCTCATAAATTCCCCGACTTATACGTCCCTGTATGAAGCACGTGGTTTCTCAGTACTGCCACTGGAAGGGTCTAGCTCGCTTGCTGGCTGATTTTCGTATCCAACACGTACGTGTCAACCTCTGTAACTGTTCCTTGAAGAGAGGCAGTGCCCACCTAAGGATTTTTAGGTTTTTACCCATGTACAAGCGAAAGTGCAAGGCACAAAAAAAAAAAAAAAAGTACAGCAGAAATGAGAATGCATAATTGAATGGGTAAATGTAAAACAAGGCAACTAGTACAAAAATAAAAAATGAATGCAAAATATAAAATTAATAATTAAAAAATAAGTCCCATTTAGCAAAAGGAAGTGGGGATAGTATTTATTTTGTTTGAATCGAGGATGTAGGGTCTCCTGCAACTGTGGAATGCCATGGGGGCCAAGCAATCGAAAGTCCAATTTTAAAGGCAATCCGGACGTTCATTCTGTTGAAGAACGATAACCCAAATGGCCACGCCAGTGCTGGAGAATTGCGGGTGTGGCGTGCATTAGTATTGGAATCATTTTAATATAGTATTTTATTTTGAAAATTACGTGGCAGAACCAATGCGAGGAAAGAGAATATATACAAGGGTAACTCGTTCGAAAATTAAAAGATTTGTGTTGATTTAATTTTGACGGTCCAAAGTCCAAACTCGCGTGGCAGAGTAGGGTGTTGGGGCGGCAGCAGAATTCCTGGACTCTGGCATTTACAAATTAAGATTTCTATTGTACCATTTTCGTGCAAACAATTAAGGCCGGTTTGGTTGTTGGGAAACCCATTCCCTTATTATATGGTTTCCTCGCATTTTTGTGCCAAATGCGTAAGTTAAGGACATACCGCCTAAACTATTTTTACTTGATTAGTAAAATACTTTAAGAATTAAAAAAATTATTTAGCACGCTTATGGTATATTTGGTCATATATATACATATACATATAAACACACACACACACACACACATATATATATATATATATATTTGATGGTGTTGTTTGTGTTTATACAGAAAATAAGCTTATGCAATAAAAAAATAAAAATATTCAATATTTTAAAGTGGAAAAAATATAACAACTCCACTAACTATTAAAGTCAAGCCAATTTCCAACTTTTCCAATGTGAAATTCAAACCATCTTACATTTTGGTCCAATGGTTAGAATCATTTAATGAAGATGGGCCTCTTGGGGGGCCAATGGATGTGTAGGTGAAACGATATGTCCAATTGGCTATTCTTAAAATGCCTAGACGCTAAGGATCCGAAGGGATCGACGATTACCTTATGGGGCCCATCAAATCAATTCCATCATCATGGGGGGCGTAGTTTTAGGATATCCACAACCGCCTACCCATCACTGTACTGATTTCTCGTCCAAATCTAATGGTGATCGCATGCTTGTTGCTATTTTATTTGGGTGTCCTCCAAATGGGCAAGGTAAAGCTAAAGTGGTGAAATAGCAGGCAGCTAGTCCCATACCGACAAAGGGAGAGCTGTCTGATGGATGGGAAGGAGCCGTTGTTCTGTTTTTGCTTTCTACCTTATGCATGCGCATGGCTGATGGCTCTGTTCTCGTATCCATGCTAGTTGGAACTTCTTACTTGGAATCGTCAGTGGTCCCCTGCAGTTGTTGTTAGGCCTGGTGAGGTTCTTTGTTTTCGGTCTCACACGGGCAACTAAACTCACTCAATGCAATAGTCAAATAGATTTTACCGATTAATACTTTTGCATTTTTTCATTAATTTATATTGTTAAAAGTACTTGTAGCGTTTTGCAGCAAAACATACAAATCACACTAAAAAGCGCCTATCAAAATGATAATAAATAGTTTTTCATTTACAATACTTTTTGGTAAATTCCACTCGACGTTGTAGATCAAACACACTTTGCATCATTGAGTATTAACACGAGCTGGACGGGTGGCTTTGTAAGTGTAATTTTATCACATATCAATCTTTATATAGCGCCAGTTGTTTAACAAGTTGATGGTAGGTATATCTTTGGAATTATGGCAAACGTTGGGTGCATAGATAAAAATCCAAAAACTAGAGGGGTAAATGTGTATGTATAAAAAATTGTAGGGGCATGATGTAAGTTACCGTGAGTTTGGTGATGGACAACGTACAAGGCATGCATTTAGTCGTTTGATGATGTTTCTCGATAAATCAAGTGCCAACAAACGCATTAAATAGGCAAGAATCGATGCCCAGAGAAGGGGGGTCCCTCAACTGAGTCGGTCTCAGATCTGTGCTTATCCTTTTCAGACCAGGACGGTTTATCAAGTAAGATACCCAGCAGGCATGACATACGAATATTGTCAGCATCTGATTAGGATTTGGAACCTGGGCTCCCTTTAACTTTCAGTGGTCCAATCCTGATATTCACATGTGGTGGCTAAATGGTGGGGTTGAATTTAGAGGGTTCACATTCTAACTGCACCACGTTTGGATCCCTTACGAATTAATGTGGGGTCCAGCCGATCTCTACCACCAGTGAACGTGCATTAAATGTAGAACGAATGAGCCGCGAGCCGCCTAATACTCCAGACTGTGACATTTCGATACGAACGCGTGGAAACGGCAGGCTACATCTCTACGGGGACCACAAATCACTGCTATAGTGCCGTGTTGCAGAGGCAAAGATGCTACACAAACTGGCCTGCTCGCCGCACGTGAGGCGCACATGGCGGGGATAGAGCTGTGGTTTGGATGGACACGTGTAGGCTGACAGAAACCAAGAATTCTGTCGGCAGCGAGAGCTACAGCAATAAATGAACGCCGCTTCCTCACTGAAATCATTGGGCGGGGGTGATTTGCCGATTTTAGCTAAAATCTCTCTCTTCATCTCACTTGTATTTATCTATTTGCTGCGCCACTGAACGAATGGCGAGGATCTTCTTAACTCTTCTGCTTCTTAGAATGCCTTAATCCTCCTCATGTTCTATATACCAACGGTTTTTATCTGGCCCAAGCAAATAAATACCTGATCTTTAAAATGGATGCCTCTCGTTCAACAAAAATCACTTTCTTCACCTTCATTTAATAATTTTATTTTTTTATAGAAAATATATTTATTTTATTTTTATTTATTTTTATGACTAACATAATAATTATTTACAGAACAGCATTCATTCATCTGTCTCTTGTCTAGAGGTAAGCA
>JAYJMB010007627.1:0-10048 GCA_036873735.1 Pouteria campechiana
ACACCTTTTTGCGCTCAACAACTCCAATTGACTCCTAAATCAAAATATGAGAATAATGAGTATATTTAGGAATCAAAAAGGTGCAAAAGATGAAGTATTAGGAGAATAAAATATGACATTTTGCATTCTCATCAACATGCGTGAATGGCAAGGTAAACCCCTTTTCCCCATTCGATTTGTTGATGTGACATTGTTAGGGATTCCATGAATAGTAAATTTTAGGAATTTTGGAAAAAATGATGGGTTTTAGTGTTAAAACCATGGGCAAAATGTTTTACGCATGTATTATTGTGTTTTGGGGCTTAATTGAGTCTAAAAAATAATGGCCCCATCCATGAACAGTGACTCTAAGGGTAAAATTGGTATGTAACTATGTAAATTGATAAGGGGGTTATTAATAACTTGATTACAATGATTGTGGTATGGAATTGATAACTTGATTATGCATGATGCTCACTTGTGAATAGTAAGCATGGGGATTTTGCATAAAAACATACTTATGTTTGGTGTAATTGAGTTATAGGCATGATGAACATGTTATTAAGGTAAATTTGATGTTGAATACAGTATGGGTTCATTATGTATGATTGGGAATGAAAATCTCCTAATCCTTGTTGTTAAGGAAATCGTAAACAAATGATACTTATAGACTATTTGATGAAATGGGCTAATGAGAAATGGTATATAATTGTTCATGATTTGCTATGAGCAAGATGATATTCCAATGTAATAAATTGTATGAATATGATTAAGGAAGGATATAAGCTAGAAAATCTTATCATAATGCTAAAGTATAGTTATGTACTTGAAAGTCGTGTGAACATCTTAAAAGACCAATCATAATCCTTAGAAGCACAATTCCTAGAAGTTGTAATTGATTGGTTGTATGTATATATTAGTGAAATTTTCATGTAAATGAATGAGATTATTGCTCTATACAAGATGATCAGATAATGACGAAAAGGCATAGAGCTGGAGGAGTGTATAGGGATTCATTGCTATCTTTCAAATACATTATTGGAAGGGGATAGTGATTATCCCATTCTTTGGATTCATTTATTTCCTATCAGTATAAATGCATGTTATTGATGACAAACAAAACTTTATTAAAGATTATGTACTAATGGTGATTGCGAAGTATTTAGCATGTAGAAATAAGTTTCAGATATCATAGACAAATGAACATAGAGAACATATTCCAAGGCATAAATCTATCTAACCAAAAAGAATTAGGCTAGTGCAGAAGCAATAGATGAAGTACCACTATAGACAAAGCTCAAATGAAAAGGAATCAATCAAGTTTTCATTTGATTGTCAAAGTGGAGATTATATTTGACGAATGCAAAACAATGTGCATACAATAGACTTCGTCTACCATAACTGAGCCATAGTCAAACAACTGACCAAGCCAATGATCATTTCTTAAAAATAGATAAAGTCCAAGAAATGGAGTTCATCAGACAAAGCAGTGGAGTACATCTAATGGAGCAATGGAATTTATCTATACCTCTAAATTTGTCTACTACCTGTAACAGACAGTCCAATAAATAAAAGGATAATTCATTTGCACCTCAATAGTTGGTCTATTACTTGCAATAGATAATCCAATAGATGAAATTGCTGAAAAGATAGTTCATCTGCTCTTCAACAATTCATCTGTTACTTGAAAATTCAATAGATGAAGTGCTGAAAAGATAGTTTATCTGTGCCTCAACAATTCATCTATTACTTACAACAGACAATCCAATAGATGAAGCGCTGGAAAGATAATTTGTCTGCGCTTCTACAATTCGTCTGTTACTTATAATAGATAATTGTACAGACAAAGTGATAGAACGATGGTTCATTTATACCTCCACGATTCATCTGCTACTTACTATGGACAAACTAGAAGATGAAGGGACCTGATCTGATGGACAACTAGATAGATACTTTATCTATCATAAGTGAAGATGAGCAATAGACAAAGTAAATCATTAGTCTTCATCCAGCATTAATGATACCCTTTCCATATTGATGAAAGAATTGGCCATTATAGTAACTCTTCAATTGATACGTATTAGGAATCAAGAAATCATCTTATCCAAGGTTAGCACTGTCGGCATTTCAGTAGACGAGGATTAACTTCAAATGTGCTAATCAGAAGGGTCCTCTATCATTAACGGAGTTCAACTAGCACCAATGTCTAGAATTCAAAGCAATTATCAATGCAACATCGTTGGATCAAAAAGAAGAATTGGAGAAAATATTCAATACCCTCTTGAGAGCATTTACTAAAATGAGCTGAAACCTTCTGCATCTTTCAATAGTCGTGAGCCTTGGATGCAAACCTTCCTCAACTCTCTTTGAATGCTCTCAACCACCTTTCGGGAAGACCATTCATTGCTGCATTTAATCTTCAGAGATCTTCCCCTGTGCTTATTGAGAAGTTTATGTGCTTTAACTTTTGATATTCATTTATTATAATTCCCTTGGGCTAGTGGTTAACACTAGACTCAAGAAGAGCTATGATTATCTAAGTGCAAACAAGAGCTATTTATGCCTCCTAGAGCTAGAATCTAAAAGAGTGTTAGGAGAACTATGTTCAAGCCCCCTAGAGCTAAAATCTAGAAGAGTATTGGGAGCACTATAGATACACCTCCTAGAGCTAGAATCTAGAAGAGTGTAAGGTGCACTATTTGTATTTCTGTTATTGGAGATAGTGGAACCTAAGCCACTAAGAGAAGATTTCTCTTGGGAGAGTGGAGTAGAGTGTCTACTCGCACCACTATAAAAATCTTTATATTTTATTTATTTGTTTGTTTATTAAGTGATTGGATTGATTGCTAGAGGGATGCTTGATTCTAAAGGGGTAAAGAAAAATTTTAAGTAACCAATTTACCTCTCCCCTCTTGGGTATTTGCCTAAGCTTCGAGACCAACAAGAGATATCAAAGAAGACTACATAAACACTTGTAGTGATCCAATGACAAACCCACCATCCTCTTTATGGATATTTGCTGCATTGTAATTGTCTACTTAGCCACCCTTATTTGATGGAACCAACTTTCCCTATTGGAAGTTGAGGATGAAGCAATTCATTATTGCCAATAATATGGAGTCTTGGAAGGCCATTAAAATTGGAATCACTCTTCCCACTATTGAAGTAGATGCAGGGACTAAGGAGGAAGCCACCTCAGTCCTTAATAATGCAAAGGCTACGAACTCTTTGTTTTGTGGACTATCCTTATCTCATTTTGATAGAGTATTCTCTTACACTACTATAAAAGATATTTTGGATAAATTAGTGTCTATATACAAAGGATCCTCATAGGTTAAAGTAACTAGAAGGAACATATTGATAGGAGAGTTAGAAAATTTTAAGATGGAAGAAGAGGAGAGCATATCAGAACTGTATGCTCATTTTTCAAAAATTACTAATGCTTTGAAAAGTTTGGAAAAAGAAGTCACAAATTCTGAATAAGTAATGAAGATGCTGAGGGCACTACTAGAATCCTGGAACCAAAAGATCACAGTGATAGAAGAAGCAAAGGATCTGAATGCTCTTCCGGTGGACGATCTTATTAGCTCACTTATATCACACGAACTGATCAAAAGTAAGAGAGAGGAGCCAATGAAGCAAAAGAAAAGTATTATTCTTAAGGTGACTAAGGAAAGCAGTAGTAACCTTGCATCAGAATCTGAAGATGATATGGCCATGTTAGTTAGAAACTTCAGAAGGTTTGCAAGATGTAGCAAAGGCAGCACCTCAAGGAGATAACCTAGATAACTGAAGAGAATGGATGAAGGAAAGAAGGATCTCCCCACATGCTATAGATGTGGAGGGATTGGACACATGTCTCTTGAGTGTACCAATGAAGAAAAAGTAAATAGGAATGGAAAAAGATGAAAGAAAAGAAAAGAAACACTTCAAGAAACTAAGCTAGAGGAATGTACATGAATGATGAAGAATCATTAGGGATAAGCTCAAGTGAGAAATGTGATAATGAAGTTGGACACCTCGTAAGAATATGCTGCATGGCCTAGATGGAGAATAAATCAACAGATCAAATCTCCATCAAAGAATAATGCACAACAGAGCTAAAGATGAAGGTAAACTCTTACTATTCTTATAATTTTGACTCTTCAAGCTTGAATAGTATTTGTGTCAAATGTAAAAGGTTTGATGATTTACAACAATCATACAACTCTCTCTTCAGTTAGTTTGAACTACTTGGCCAAAAATTCACTCAAAAGAAAAGAAACTTTGATGCAACTGTCAAACTAAATTCTATTCTAGTAGAAAGAAATCACAAAAGGAGGTTGGAAATTTGAAGAAGGAGATAGAGATATTGAATAATATGTTGAGTAAATTCTCCAATCCAAGAGAATCTGTGGCCAAGTTGATGAGATTAACTAGTCAAACTAGTAAAAAGGGACTTTGTTGTGAACAGTCAAATGATGAAAATTCACAGAAATTTGCTAGATGGTCCAAGGGAGTAAACCTCAAAGAAGAAAGAGAAAACTATCCAAATATTAGAAGGCTCATAGGTTATCCTTGGGTAAAAAGACCAATGGAATATAGTGCACCAAACAGAATCCCAAACACTTGCTATTTCTACAATAAAATTGGACACAAAGCATATAATTACTACGCTAAAAAGATGCAAGAAAAAGGTGCGAAGATGAGATGGAAACCCAAAGATTATGCACAATCTTTTAGCACAGACAATTCTAATAACACCATTGGACCCAATATTGGGTACCAAAGAGGTAAGAAAAATATATGCTTTGAATGCAAGTAAGTTTAAAAGTTACGTCTAGCAATACCTAATTCATGGATAGCGGTTGCTTAAGACATATGATCAGGAACAAGAAGTTGTTCAAAGAATTAAAGCTAATAAATGGAGGAACAGTTGCATTCGGCAATAATGACAATGGCGTCATCAAAGGGATAGATAAAATTTATGGTTTATTCAATGTATTCCTAAAGGATGTATTATATGTAAAAGGACTCAGCACAATCTATTGTATTAGTCAATTACCATCTGCATGTAATTTATTTGGTGTAGACATCAATCTATTTTTCAGCTGAAAAAGGTATGAAAATATTTATCTAGTACAACTATATGATATTATTGGAAAGTGCTTAATTGTAGTCAAGGATGATCCATAGGTATGACATAAAAGGATGGGACACATCAACATGTCAAATATCAGATCTTTGTGGAAAAAGTATCTCGTGATTGGTCTACCTAAATTAAATTTTGACGAAAATCAAATATGTAAATCCTGTCAATTGTCAAAACAGACCAAAGTATCCTTTCATCCTATATCTACACCTTTAGAATTATTACTTATGAATCTCTTTGGACCATCGGATATTGTCACCCTTGGAAGGAAAAAGATATATATATATATATATCATTATGGATGACTACTCGAGATTCACATGGGTGATTTCTTGACTAGCAAAGATGAAGCATTTTTAATATTTTATAAATTCTCAAAGTTAGTTCAAAATCAGAAACAAATGTCAATTGTGTCTACTTGTAGTGATCATGGTGGTGAATTTGAAATAGAAAGTTTATTGACTTTTGTGATGAAAAAGGAATTCACCATAGTTTCTCATCCCCTAGAAGTCCTCAACAAAATGGATTTGTTGAAAGAAAGAATCAAACAATTTAGGAAATGGCAAGAACCATTTTGAATGAGAGCAAGTTGTCCAAAAGATTTTGGTGAGAAGCAATAAGTATAGCTTGCCATGTATTGAACAGGGTTACATAAGCGCAATCTTAAAGAAACCCAATATGAACTTTGAAAAGGAAGGAAACCAAATATCTCATATTTTCATTCATTTGGATGCTCATGCTACGTGCTGAGCAATAGGAAAGATAACCTTGGAAAGTTCAATCCAAAAAGCGATGAAGCTATCTTTCTTGGTTATTATTCTAAAAGTAGACATTTAGAGTGTATATAAAGAGAACACAGGTTGTAGAAGAGTCTATATATGTTAAATTTGATAAAGCAAATGTAACCCTGAGAAAGGAGTGTGAAAGTGACGTAGATGAAGTTGCAACTAATATGAAGAAGCTCAAACTGAAGGATTAACAAGATGACATGAAATGTGAAGATATGTGAAATTCAGACAATGAGGAGGAGGTAAGTGCAAGTAATGATTCCTATCAACCTCCTACTGATTTGAGATTTATTAGTGCCCATCTTAGAAAATAAATTATAGGTGATGTCTATGATGATGTCAAAAATAAGAAGGTCAATGCAAAACATTTGTGGTCATTATACTTATATTTCCACAATTAAACCAATTTGCATTGAACATGCCTTAAATGATGAAAAATGGATCATTGTAACGCAAGAAGAGCTTAACCAATTTGAAAGGAATAAAGTATGGGAATTAGTTCCAAACCAAAGAATGTTGATTTAATTGGAACTTAATAGGTATTAAGAAACATACTAGATGAAAGTGAATTAGTTGTAAGAAATATGGTACGACAAGTTGCTAAGGGGTATTCCCGAAAAGAAGGAATTGACTTTGAAGAATCATATACCCCTGTAGCTAGATTAGAAGCTATTAGAATGCTACTTGCTTTTGCATCCTATAAGAATTTAAAATTATTTCAAATGGATGTAAGGAGTGTATTTCTAAATGGATATTTAGGTGAGGAAGTGTATATAGAGCAACCCCCTGGTTTTGAAAATGATGATCAACCCAATCATATCTATAATCTCACCAAAGCATTATATAGTTTGAGACAAGTTCCAAGAGCATGATATGAAAGGTTGAGCAAATTCTTAAGTGATCATAAATTTAAGAGAGGAAAAATTGATAACCTTGTTTATCAAAAATATTGACAAGGATATTATGATAGTTCAAATTTATGTGGATGACATTATATTCGAACCTACTAATGAGGATCTCTATCTATTCAATGCTACTGAATATTAGACTATTTTAACCCCTGAATAGGAATATGTCTTTGTATAATGAAGATGAAGCTACTCAGAGCAGAACACTTCAAAGGCAAGCAGAGCAGGAAGATAAGTGCATGGTGTAGATTAAAGAATCAACCATTACTTCTTCAGTTACACTCTTGGTGGGATGATAATGTTTCTGTATAAACCTATCTTCCATCTATTCTATTAGAATCATTTTCTTCAAAATCTGGCTTTGTAGATAGCAATCATTATCCTTCAATCTCATCATTGCTAGATAGATCTGATTTAGATATTACCATCTTCTTAGGTGTTTGAAGAGTAAGGGAATGGAAATAACAAGTATATTGCATCTATGTCCAACCCCTCATCTTCACATCCACCATCCAAAACCTATGTTTCTCAGACTTAAAGAAACCTAAGTTTTAGATGCACATCCCCCCACTGTGTGGAGGGCCCTCTTTCGGTGTCCACCACAATCTCCTACTCTATCTCCCCAAACTTAAAATTTTGTGTTGAAATGAAATGAAATAGCATGTTTGATTGTTTATCTCTTTTTGTTTGGCCACTACTTATTGATAGTGGAATGTTTCTTCTTGCTTATGACAAAAATGGGGAAAGATAATCTGCAAATTATCTCAAAGGAGAATGCAAAAATGCATAATGTTGAAATAATCAGGGGGAGAATACATATAAAACTATGCAAGGAAAATATCATGAAATGGCAACTTGAGGAATGATTAAACTTTGCAAAATATTTTATTAAACTACATCAGGGGGAGATTATCCTTTATGAGATAATTTTTAATCAAGTTTTATCATCATAAAAAAGGGGGATAATATTGGTATAAATGTATGGTTTTGATGATAAATAAAACCTGATTAAAGATTATGTACTAATGGTGATTACCAAGTATTTAGCATACAGAAACAAGTTAGAGATCTCATAGACAAATTAACACAAAGAAGATATTCAAGGGCATAAATATGTTTGACTAAAAATACTTAGGCTAGTGCAAAAGTAAAAGATGAAGTGCCACTATAGATAAAGCTCAAATGAAAAGGACTAGCAAAGTGGAGATTATATCTAAGGAATGCAAAATAGCTTGCATTGTCATAAGTGAGCCATAATCAAACAACTCACCAAGCCAATAATCATTTGTTAAAAACAAACAAAGGCTAAGAAATGGAGTTCACCTGGTAGAGCAGTGGAGTTCGTCTAACGGAGCAATGAAATTTATTTGTACCTCTAAATTCATCTACTATCTGCAATAGACAAAAGGATAATTCATCAACACCTCAATAGTTTATCTATTACTTGCAACAGACAATACAATAGATGAAATTGTTGAAAAGATAGAACATCCAAGCCTTAACAATTTGTTTATTACTTACACTAGACAATTCAATAGATGAAGTCTTGAAAAGATAGTTCGTTTGCACCTTAACAATTCATCTATTACTTATAGTAGATAATCCAATAGATAAAGTGCTGGAAAGATAATTTATCTACACTTCTATAATTCATTTGTTACTTATAATAGACAATCAAGCTGACAAAGTGATAGAATGATGATTCATCTATACCTCCACGATTCGTCTGCTACTTACTATGGACCAACTAGAAGATGAATGGACCTTGTCAGATGAATAGCTAGATAGATACTTTGTCCGTCATAAGCGAAGATGAGCAATGGATAAACTAAATTGTTAGTCTTCATCAAGCATTAATGACACCCTTTTTATATTGATGAAAGAATTGGCCATTGCAGCAACTCTTCAACCAATACTTATTGGGATGAGGAAATCATCTTATCCAAGGTCAGTGCTATCAGCATTTTAATAGACAAGGATTAAGTAGAAGTCAAAAAATTTAAATGTGCTAATCAAAATGATCTTCTATCATTAATGGAGTTCACCTACCACCAATAGTTGTAATTCAAAGTAATTATAAATAAAGCATCATTGGATCAAGAAGAAGAATTGAAGAAAATATTCAATACCCTCTTGAGAGCATTTACTAGACTGAGCTGAAACCTTGTATATCTTTCAAGAGACATGAGCCTTGCATTCAAACCTTTCTTAACTCTCATTGAAGGCTCCCAACCACCTTTCGGGAAGATCATTCATTTCTGCATTTAATCTTCACAAGTCTTCGCCAGTGCTTATCGAGAAGTTTATGTGCTTTAACTTTTGATATTCATTGATTGTAATTCCCTTGAGCTAGTGGTTGAGATTAGACTCAAGAAGAGTCTTAATTGTCCGAGTACAGACAAGAGCTATTTATGTCCCATATAGTTAGAATCTAAAAAAGTGTTGGTAGCACTATGATTACATCTCCTAGAGTTGGAATCTAGAAGAGTGCTAGGAGCACTGTATTCAAGCCCGCTAGAGCTGGAATCTAGAAGAGTGCTGGGAACATTATAGATACGCTCCCTAGAGCTAGAATCTAGAAGAGTATAGGGTGCACTTATTATATTTCCACTATTGGATATAGTGGAGCCTAAGATAATAAGAGAAGAGTGCTCTTGGAAGAGTGGAGTAGAGTATTTAGGCAAGAAACATCATTACTTTGTCTTGCAAGGCATCTCATTATGAAACTTGAATAGAGTGGAGCAATCTGAAATAGATATCACTTTTCATGATCACTCAGACCACACTCATTCAATTATCTTTAGAAATTCATAAGCCTTTTGTATGTGCTTGTATACTCATAAGTGCTTTTGCAAATCAATTCTTACAATAATTTATATATCCAAGAATCATATTTTAGTATATAACAAAGGATTTGATCACTAAAGAATTTTATCAATGTAAGGTGGTGCAATATAGATTAGTCATATTACATTGACTTCCTAGTTTTCATATTTGGATGCAGGCCTTTATAAGTTTTGGGTCCCATAGGATGGCTGTAAAGCCCTGAAAATTTCAAAAATGTAAATGTTCACTATTGTAAAGTTTTAGTAATTTTTATAATGCGGCATACTATAAAATTAAATTTTTGATAAATTTTATTATAAAAAAAATTATATAAATGGGTGAAATATCTATATTAATGTGAGGATGATGAGGATATATGTTAATTACTAATTAATAGGTGAAGAAAAATTAAAATT
>JAYJMB010007628.1:0-10046 GCA_036873735.1 Pouteria campechiana
AGCATCATGGTGAACCCCCCTCCCTCTCTGAAAAAGGAAAAAACAGAGAGAGAGAGAGAGAGAGAGAGAGAGAGAGAGAGAGAGAGAGAAGGTGCACATCTCATCTCTTCTGCTCCCAATAATGTTGATACCCAAGTTCCAAATAACAATTGTTCCTCTTTGCATGCCCAAAATTTACGGCATGTGATGCAAAGCAATCTCGAAATTGAAAAAGCCCGCTGTGTAGCCTCAAATGGGAAGGCTAGAGACAGTTTGGCAACTTGAGAAATTAGAGCTTTTGTAAAAAATAAAAGAGGGAGATTTATGGCTGATTGGAATTGCAGTAAAAAGAATAATTAGAATAGTCAGTAGGAGAAGAAATGTAATCATATTATGAATCACTCTTAGGTTTAGGGAATCACTCCTAAAATATCTAGAAAGCTAGAAATAGCATTAACTATAAACCCCATGAGGCAATTTATAATAGAACTCTAAAAAAGTCCAAGAGGACAAAAATACCCCAAAAAATGCATAATCCTCATATAATTTATGTGAACTATAAGTTTCCAAAACAATGTTGGATTCACGTAATATTAAGCTCACTCGAATACCAACCCAATGGCCTATAATAAAAACAAAATTAATCAATAATTAACAATATCGATTACCCTAAAATACTTTAGTCCTATAAACTAAGACGGTTAGATTAGTTCAGAAAAACCAACTGTTGTGGTTTTTGGTCTGCATCAGCATGTCACTCCTAGCTTGCATTCACACAGCTATGCATTGTGAACACAAAGGAATGCAGAAATATCAGCTACATGTTAGATTAAATAAGAAAAATTAAATACAAATCAAGACAAAATTTGCATGAATTATTTGTCATTCACAAGAAGATTTACATTACTTATTTGTCATGTGTCACTGTACATAGACACCCTTCCCAGACCCTATGATGTGCGAGAGCTCTATGCACCGGTTTGACCCTTCTTTTATTTCTCATGTGCAAAAGACAAAAGGCCACAAGGATGATCTCCCATCTAGCTCATTTGTATTGGCAAACAAGCATCTTAGTGTTTCGAATGGGAATCAATCTCCAATGAAAAATCGTCCAAAGCACTCATAATCATTTGCTATATGACCTTACAGGTTGTGAAATGCTAAGAGATGGCCACAAGGATGATCTTCCATCTAAATCATTTCCAAATGGCTAGTTAGTAGGTCAACAAGTATTCTAAGTATTCTGAATAAGAATCAATAAAAATACAACATTGATCTCTTTATCTCTCACAAGCATGCACTTGATATTTTCACAGGCAAATAAGACCCCCATAAGAACGCCCATTGTGATGAAAATGTGGTAAACAGATAACACACTCACAATCCACAAGAATACAACAATATATTGAACAAATAAAGCAAAAGAACCCAAAAAGCCAATTGAAGATTTAAGTTCGCCATAACAAACAAAAAAATGAGGATCCCCCACAGAATGGGTCACCAATATTTTTTTATGTGTTTGCCTTCTTCTGGCGATGAAAGAAGTGCAACATTGCAAATCATATCAATCGATACATTAGTTCATGAGTCCAATTAAAATATGTAGCACAATTGTCCACATGCTTCCAAACAAAAAGAAAACCAAAAACAATTACAATATAACAGTGACCAAAAACAATTAGAATATAACAGTGCTTAGATGATGATGATGAACAGGAAGAGGAAGAGGAAGACAAGGAAAAACAGAGTTATCTTTCAATGTGTCACTCCTAATCCTCAATGTAACTCATGAATTCTTTGTTGAATCCTCAACTCACGTGAGGAATGCATTTCCATTATTTTCCCCCTGAATCTGACGCAACCCAGAACACATCCTAACAAGATATGAGACTAGAGTAAAAAAGTTACAGAAGGATAGCATGGACAATACTGGTAATGATGAACGAAATACAGCACTAGGGGCATGCATTGTTTAGAAGCATTATTGATGACAATGAAAAACATGAAGAGTTTCTACTAAAGGGCATTCTTCTCATTTGTTTTGCAGCAAAATTGGAGCGCAAGATAGGAAAACCACTTTGAAGGGAATATGGAGGTGAAGAAACTTTCTTTGATTCGACAATTTGAATGAAAATTGATTGAAAAAGAAATTCCCACGTAAACATCGTGTATAAACATGGGAAAGCAGAAAGGGAAAGGGAATGCATTTCTTAAAATCTTTTTCAAGAAAAGATGTGATGTTATGGAATGCAACATTTAATGCCATATTTTCTTTACAACTTTTTTCTGGATTTCTATTAAATATACTCTAAGAAAACAAGCCCTAAATCAGAACATTCAGAGGTATGGAGTGAGAAGGTACCAGTATTCAAGACTAGGCTCAGATGATTTATCTTCCTCTGATAGTATAAAGTAAACAAAATCTTCATACCCCATCTTTCCTTCAACATTGCTAGTAAACTTTCTTGGAATCTTTGGAATGAATAAAACAAAACATATGAGAAGATTTACTCAAAAAAGGAAAAGGAACATATTAACAGTGAGAGAATATTGCATGAAGTACCAACCTGAGAGAATATTCTATCAACAATCCTGTATGTGAGAGCATGGTTACCATATCTAATAAGATTTTCTTTGTCAATCAAGAAATCATGATCTGTATCCAGCTCCCAAAATTTGCAATATATCACATAGAAGTGTTCATAGGAGAAGTACCTGCAGAATCAGGGGAAAATGAAGTAGCATGATGACAAGCAAATTCAAATGCCTTGAGATGGAACATAATTCTAGAATATTTCAAATGAACTAGCAAAGTCATGGTGATGGAGAACAAAAATGAAGCCGACACATACCATAAATTGTGGCTTATTTATTTTCTAAATTTTTAGGGACATTTTTTATTTAGGTTTGGTTGTAAATTTCATTCATAGGGTTTTATTATTTATAATTTTTATGTTATGGTTATATAAATGGAACAACTTTTTGAAAGGTTTCAATTTTAAATGAATTGAAGCTACAATTATTTTTCTCTTGGTCTTTCCTCATAATCTCTCCTTCTAATCTTCTCTCTCCCATCTCCTCTTCTCACTCTAGTCTCCTTTTTTCTTCTGCTTTTGAGAGAATCTTTATCTTTCTTCCATGGTCATCCTACCTGTACCACATCAAGTTGGGATTAGAGCTAAATGCCTAGTATCAGATATCCCCAAAATCCACAGCCCAAAAAAAAAGCTGATCTTTCTTCATCTGTTGCACATCATCAGCCACTTCTCCCACCCCAGATGCCATCTATGTTGTCCTCAGGCCATTGGAGACTGACTGCAGACCAAATAGAAAGGCGAACAAAATTGCTGGCCCTCCTGCCAGCCCATCCCTCTCATCTACAGCCACATCACATTTGGAACCCAATTTCATGCTGTGGAAAAAGGAGAAGACGGGGAATCAACAAAGATTCACCATGAAAGAAGGAACACGCTGATTGGAGAAGAAACCATTACCAACTTCTCCTGTTCATTACTGACCCATCCTTGATGCATGCTACACTCCACATGCAACTACCTATTCAGATCTATTGCACTCGGAACCCATCTTTGCTGCCGTGGATGAAGAATAAACCGACCACCATAACCCTCTTTATTACAATTTGATCTTGGATTTATTACAGCACAACCCTCTTTTTATTAATAGACCCTGAGTCTTCAACAATTTTGAAACCCATCGTTGCTGCCATGGACAGAATAAACCGACCACTATAACCCTCTTCATTACAATTTGATCTTGGATTTATTACAGCATAACCATCTTTTCTTAATATACCCTGAGCCTTCGAAATTTGGCAAGCCGACCATTCTATTATCTAGAATTCCCTCCCTCAACTACCTATTCAGATCTATTGTGCTTGGAAGTTGGAATCCATCTTTGCTGCTCTCCTCTTTTGAAATACTGTGAGCTGAATCACTGGCAAACTCTAATCCAACCTGACTCAGAAAGACTTGAGAAATTGAGTACAATGTCCACAGAATTTGCCAACAATGTCCACCTGTGTTCTTTCAAGCATTGCACTACTCTGCTGAGAGTTTAAATATGAAGAAATTCGGTTGTTCTACCTTTTGCATATCCATAATACTCATCATATTTTTTAACAATTCCATATACTAATACCATTTTTGACTGTTGGTCCAGCATGACAAAGCCTTCAAGTCAACATTTTAAACAGAGTCACAGCCAAGTCAGGATTTTCCATTTTTAACCGCATGAAGGATATGGGCACCAGAAGGTGTCATCTGTATTATTTTTACTTTCCTTAGATGTTTAACTCTAGTGCACTTAGAATGATAAAAAATAATTCCTTAAAACTGTTTTCCATGTCTTCCAAATATATCAAATGGACAAAATCCATTTGTCGAAACAATTTTCAGGAAAACAACCCAAGAAAGGTTGAATAAATTTCTCTTCATCAGTGCTTACAATTACCTCCACATGAAGAACCAAAATCTGTTGCCAGAATTAAATGCCAAGTAGAACATGCAGACCTTATCATGTACAAGAGGTTTTAAAAACAAAAACTTTCATCAACACCATGGACTGAAGAGTCTCTTGCAAGTAATAACAATTACAGAAAGCATGTCCATGTGTGAATAGAATAATTCAACATTACAATCACTAGGAAAAATTTGTGCTACCTCATACCCAAATTTCTTCTCAAGGTGAGGTAAGCTGTGCATCTTCAAATAGATATAGACTTACCTCAAAACTTTGTTGATATCCTCCTCTTCATCAGCATGAAACATTGCGGCAATTAGATTTCCACGTTTCAGCTCCCTAAGGGTAAGCTGGCCATTTCCCGATCTGTTTATGTAGTAGAATATTCTGTATATGACAGTTTCAGCTGCTCCATATTACAATGCATCAGTCCATGAGAAAAAAAAAATTGTTGCAAGAACTGGTTAAGACCTTCAACCAAGCAGCATTGTGAGAAAAGCTAGGAAAGAACAGGAAAAGCAAATGCATATAACTTAAGAACAAACTTGATCATTTTGTTATATTATTGCCCCTACACCTGCATGTTTTCTTTCCCATACAAAAAATTCATCAGTAAAGAAGTAACCTGAAATTTAGACAAGAACAAAAAAAAAATTTAAGGTACCTCTTGGTAATGAGGAAAAGAGGGTAGAAAAGGGTGGGAAAAAAAATTCCAGCTTTTTTCACCAGTTTTTCTACACCTTTTGATGTGATTTGACGTCTTGACTACCTAAAAAACCTATTTGTTCTCACTATTACCTATATTTTTAATATTATTTATCATCTTTTCATACAAAGTCTACCTATTTTGTCTTTATTCACTTTATTTTCAATCATTATCCCTTATCATATCACATCATTTTCTCTCTTTTCCCTTACTTTTTCATATTCCATTTTTCCCACATCTTTTCCTGATTCCCGAACGGACCATAAATTTAACCAATATAACTTAAATTCCTATGTGATTTCACTTCAAGTTGAATCTCTCAGCAGAGATCATCAACCTTAGCAAGAAACCACATTCATGATCAACAATGTTTGTTCTGTTGATTTATTGGTCAGTAGTGGGAGGGCTTCAAAAATCAATTTCTGCAAAGGTACTGAATAGACCATCACCAATGCATTTCTCTGTGCGAGAATCAGGACAAATAAAAAAAAAAATCCAAATTGTCAAGCAGACAAGGAACTACCACAGATAACATGACCCTGGCTACATGACTTTTCATATTCACAACGGACCATTAGCAATATTCTAGTTCTAGATATGAAACTGAAGGTCACCTATAAAGGGCAGGTCTCTTTAAATAACTTAATATTATATTGACACTACCATTCCAACTGGCTGCCAGCCAGCCTGCCAAACGTGGGACTCGCTGTTAGGCCAGTACTATTCACTACAGCTAACCAGATTAAGGAAGGATCCTCATTGACCCAACTCATATCTCTTTGTTCCTCCAGAATGGCAGCCCAGGTCATTGGCCCAAGCACTAATGTAAGCCCCACAGTTGTTGCACCAAAATTTATGTTCAAGAAAGAATCCAAAACACATCATCAGCATTAAGATATTCCAATCTTCCTCGTTTCCCTTCCTTTCAAACTTAAAACAGTCCAGTTTCACTACAAGCTATGACAGAAACTAGATCCAGCAATCAACTGACCCCATACCGCTGACCTTAGCTGATCTGAATGGGGTAGGGCAGCATAATACATACATGTCATTTCCCTGTGCAAACCTTTTGAGAACCTGGAGAATCTTGTGATGGAAACTAGGGAGAAAGCAGAGAAGGAAGGCTGAACAGGTTGGCATGTGTGTGAGCATGCAACCAGAAACAATATAACTTTGTAGCCAAATTACACAACACGCACATGCACACAGAGAAGACACAGCAAACTGATAAAGAATGTACCATAACGTTCTTGAAATTCAGGAGTGCTCTGCAAGAACTCCAACCCTGGATGAGTTGTCAAAAGTTCTCGAAGGACGGGCTTGAAGTCTTCCTGTTAGAGAAGTTGATAATCAAAATGAAGAAAAGGCAAGCAGCAAACCACACACAGTAGCATGACTATTAGCCAACAAAGCAGCTCACTTCATTGTATGGATCACCCTCATAACAATATGGCATGTTGATAACACTCATCCCAAAGAAATGGACATGTTAAATAGCAAGGGAATTAAGAAACATAAACATCGGGGCTTTTGAAGAAACCTGCGTGAGGTATCTACGACCTGGTTGCTTCAATATTGTAAATATTATGGTTGCTATATCCAGAGTCATCATGTTTTTGTTGACCCAATAATCAATAAATGCATCCCTACAAAAAATATTTGAAAACAAATACACATAAGAGGCACCCCACTCAAATAGTTAAAACTCTTCTTTCAAATGAGAAGGGGAAAAAAATAATCCAGGTCCATTTCCTAATATTCCATTCACCATTGTATTGCAGGGATTGCAAAGCAACCCTGCTAGTATAAAAACTAAAGGGGCGGCCAAAAAAACACAACCATATGCACGCAGAACCTAAGGGAGACCTATAGCATGACTAGTTGAAAAACTTCATTGCTCAACAAATAGTAGCTTGTAGCACATTAAAAATATATTGGAAGTTGTAAAAAGATAAGCTTAACAAATAATAGTTTGTAAAGCATTAACAATACATGCAACATTGTAAAAGAAAAGAATGACCAACTTAAGCATCCATGAACCAAGTTGTCAATGTTATGAATGGCCCAAACCATAACCATATTAGGAAATAAATAGCAGAAATCTTGCGATATTGGCCAAAATAGGTATAATGTTATCATTATCCTTATGGGGAAATAAATAGGAGAGATTTTGCAATATCCAAAAGTAGTATGTTGTCATTGACAACAAGGCTGAGATGGAACATAAAATATTTACTATCATTACTCTTGGTGGTTGAAACGATGGTGCAAAGGTTTATTTGAATTGGATGAGAACTTTTTAAAAAATAAATAAACAAAATGTGATTGCATGAGAACTGATTTTGCTTGAAGAAAAGGATATTGATTTATTCAGCTTACAGCGCACCCTGTTTGCAATAGAAAAATGAGGAAATCAATTCAATTGAGGTCTGCCTGAGAATGGGGAAAAGATGTGGAAAAGAGGAGAAAGTGGAGTACAAAAAAGTAAAGCAAGCAAATGACATTATAGAATAGAGGATAATGATTGAAAATAAAGTTAACAAAGATAAAATTATAGGCTTTTTGGATAAAAAGGTAGGAAGGTAGTGACTGAAAATATAGGAAATAATAAGGAAAAAGTAGAATTGTTGAGACAGTTAAATATCACATCAATCAAAAGGTTTTGAGAAAAGGAGAAGAAGAGGTTTCCCAGTCACCTAATTGACTTTCATATTCAATACAACTTTCAAGCTATTTTAATTTCCTCAATTGTGCCTGCGAAAAAAGTGAGGAAGGAAGGAAATCAACAATCTTTTTTATCTTAGCTTGATGCTTCCATCTCCTTAAGGGCCTGTTTGGCCCATAAAAAGCATAGTAAATGAAGAAAGGATAAAGGATAAATAACATGATGTGGAAAATAAACTAAGAAAAAATAGAATGGAATAGAAACATAATGGCAAGATGACTGTGGAAAATATAAAGTTGATTACGGAAAATATAGGCTTTATTACAGAAAGGAAAAGAGCAATGATGTAAAAGATAAATTTGACTGTGGAGAAGGTAGAGTTAACTAGAGACTGTTTAACTCATTTGGATAGGAGGTAAATGTTTTGTTGTGTAAATTTTGTGTAAAAAGTAGTGGAAAATGATGTCCAAGCTCCCTTTATATCAAAATAAATGGGCCCTAATGGAAGTCAAATTTCATCCAATGCATAAAACCAAACAATACAAAGATGACAGTTTGAGCTTTTTGCCTGTCATTTTTCAAGTTTGAAAATTTAGAAGGGGAAAAATAAAGAAACTGACATAAACTGCAGAATCAGTATATGGAAGAGATTGCATCTATCTCTTAACTATACACTGCCCTTCACATGCAAATGGTCACTGAAATTTCACACTAGCTACAAAGCAAAAGCAGTGCACACACATGTACAATAAGTGAAAGGAAAACCACAAATGCTTAGCCAATGATCACTTTATTGACACAAAGGGACATATAAGTCCCCTAAGATGAATATAGAATGACATATCAAAAATATATGTGTGCGCTAATCATATCACCTAATTATATTGCTAGCAGAGAGAGATTGGAAAAGCATCAGGAAAATAAATGAATTGCAAGGGCTTGATCGGTTGAATGGATTTGCTTGGAATGAAATTGAATGGAAGGAAAATAGATGTCAATAATACAAGTATGATGTCAGCTGTAAAGCAAATAAAATTAAAATAAATAGAAGATAATGATTGAAAATATATATAACGATGGAAAAAAATGTAAGAGTTATTATGGAGAGTACATGTCGAATCAAACATTGGAAAATGGGTTTTCCTAGGGGTGTAAGTTAGACGGGTTCAACCCAAACTCGACTACCCGAACTCGCATTTTAGGTAGGGTTGGAAAGCCATTAGTCAACCCGGACCCGCACCCGAACCTGCATCTACTTAGGGTTAGGGGTGAGAAGGGGATCGAGCAACCCGTTCCAACTCGAACCTGCACCCCTTCACTAAAAATAAAATAAAAATAAAAATATGCCCCAGGAACAATGGTATTGCCACTTAGTGGGGTCTACCCTTCCATCCGACTCCAACCCACATGAAAAGACCAATGTTTAAAAAACTGGACCGGAGGTTGAACCATTTGAGTGTTCGGTTCTGGTTAAACCGGTGGAGCAAACTAATTTGGACCGATGACATCAAAATAATATAATTATGATGCAATATTTATTTTACTTATTTAATTTTTTAAAAAGTTAAAAAATATATTTAAAGTTTTTAAAATATTGAGGGACAGACATGATCGAATACAATAATCAACAAGCAAATGTATTAACACAATAGTATATAGAAACGCATTAACACCACAGCAATCAGCAAGCAAAATTACATAACACATTAACAAATTTAATATATAAAAAAAATTAAATTTAACATAAGGAATGGTATGTGACTTTGTATGTGTTTGTGACCATATGGGCAAGAGAATTAGTACTGAATTGCATATTTGGTGTAGTTAAAAGTGGTGGGTAGTTAAAAGTGAAAAAAATATCATGCCCCGCTTTCGTGCATAAGCATCCATGCATACAATTGCTAAGCGCTTGCATATCAAGCATCAATGTACAAGCCATCAAATGATATCCAATTTGAACACAAATAAACAAAGACAAATGAAAAGACATTGATATTGAAATCTCTGATCAACACAAATAAACAAAAGTCAAATGACAAGACTAATATCTAATCGAAGGCATGATAAGAGATGGGAGAGAGATTTAATATTTCAGAGAGACAGAGAGATAAAGAGAGAGAGAGAGAGGGGGAGGGAGGGGCCACTTGCGGGAGGGGAACTCTGCAGGGAGAGAGAGGGGGGGGGAGGGGGTAGCCACGACCACGGCACACCGGGTCG